>OZ032116.1:1852500-1870000 GCA_964026355.1 Pseudorhiza aurosa
GATAGATAGATAGATAGATAGATAGATAGATAGATAGATAGATAGATAGATAGATAGATAGATAGATAGATAGATAGATAGGCATAGATAGATAGGCATAGATAGATAGGCATAGATAGATAGGCATAGATAGATAGGCATAGATAGATAGGCATGGATAGATAGGCATAGATAGATAGGCATAGATAGATAGGCATAGATGGATAGGCATAGATAGATAGGCATAGATAGATAGGCATAGATAGATAGGCATAGATGGATAGGCATAGATAGATAGATAGGCATAGATAGATAGGCATAGATAGATAGGCATAGATAGATAGGCATAGATAGATAGGCATAGATAGATAGGCATAGATAGATAGGCATAGATAGATAGGCATAGATAGATAGGCATAGATAGATAGGCATAGATAGATAGGCATAGATAGATAGGCATAGATAGATAGGCATGGATAGATAGGCATAGATAGATAGGCATAGATAGATAGGCATAGATGGATAGGCATAGATAGATAGGCATAGATAGATAGGCATAGATAGATAGGCATAGACGGATAGGCATAGATAGATAGGCATAGATAGATAGGCATAGATAGATAGGCATGGATAGATAGATAGATAGATAGATAGATAGATAGATAGATAGATAGATAGATAGATAGATAGATAGATAGGCATAGATAGATAGATAGATAGATAGATAGATAGGCATAGATAGATAGGCATAGATAGATAGGCATAGATAGATAGGCATAGATAGATAGGCATAGACGGATAGGCATAGATAGATAGGCATAGATAGATAGGCATAGATAGATAGGCATAGATAGATAGATAGATAGATAGATAGATAGATAGATAGATAGATAGATAGATAGATAGATAGATAGATAGATAGATAGGCATAGATAGATAGATAGATAGATAGATAGGCATAGATAGATAGGCATAGATAGATAGGCATAGATAGATAGGCATAGATAGATAGGCATAGATAGATAGGCATAGATAGATAGGCATAGATAGATAGGCATAGATAGATAGGCATAGATAGATAGATAGGCATAGATAGATAGGCATAGATAGATAGGCATAGATAGATAGGCATAGATAGATAGGCATAGATAGATAGGCATAGATAGATAGGCATAGATAGATAGGCATAGATAGATAGGCATAGATAGATAGGCATAGATAGATAGGCATGGATAGATAGGCATAGATAGATAGGCATAGATAGATAGGCATAGACGGATAGGCATAGATAGATAGGCATAGATAGATAGGCATAGATAGATAGGCATAGATAGATAGATAGATAGATAGATAGATAGATAGATAGATAGATAGATAGATAGATAGATAGATAGATAGATAGATAGATAGATAGATAGATAGATAGATAGATAGATAGATAGATAGATAGATAGATAGATAGGCATAGATAGATAGGCATAGATAGATAGGCATAGATAGATAGGCATAGATAGATAGGCATAGATAGATAGGCATAGATAGGCGCAGATGAGCCTAGATAGGCGTAGATAGATATATATATAGATAGATAGATAGATAGATAGATAGATAGATAGATAGATAGATAGATAGATAGATAGATAGATAGATAGATAGATAGATAGATAGATAGATAGATAGATAGATAGATAGATAGATAGATAGATAGATAGATAGGCATAGATAGATAGGCATAGATAGATAGGCATAGATAGATAGGCATAGATAGATAGGCATAGATAGATAGGCATAGATAGATAGGCATAGATAGATAGGCATAGATAGATAGGCATAGATAGATAGGCATAGATAGATAGGCATAGATAGATAGGCATAGATAGATAGGCATAGATAGATAGGCATAGATAGATAGATAGGCATAGATAGATAGGCATAGATAGATAGGCATAGATAGATAGGCATAGATAGATAGGCATAGATAGATAGGCATAGATAGATAGGCATAGATAGATAGGCATAGATAGATAGGCATAGATAGATAGGCATAGATAGATAGGCATAGATAGATAGGCATAGATAGATAGGCATAGATAGATAGGCATGGATAGATAGGCATAGATAGATAGGCATAGATAGATAGGCATAGATGGATAGGCATAGATAGATAGGCATAGATAGATAGGCATAGATAGATAGGCATAGACGGATAGGCATAGATAGATAGGCATAGATAGATAGGCATAGATAGATAGGCATAGATAGATAGATAGATAGATAGATAGATAGATAGATAGATAGATAGATAGATAGATAGATAGATAGATAGATAGGCATAGATAGATAGATAGATAGATAGATAGATAGGCATAGATAGATAGGCATAGATAGATAGGCATAGATAGATAGGCATAGATAGATAGGCATAGACGGATAGGCATAGATAGATAGGCATAGATAGATAGGCATAGATAGATAGGCATAGATAGATAGATAGATAGATAGATAGATAGATAGATAGATAGATAGATAGATAGATAGATAGATAGATAGGCATAGATAGATAGATAGATAGATAGATAGGCATAGATAGATAGGCATAGATAGATAGGCATAGATAGATAGGCATAGATAGATAGGCATAGATAGATAGGCATAGATAGATAGGCATAGATAGATAGGCATAGATAGATAGGCATAGATAGATAGATAGGCATAGATAGATAGGCATAGATAGATAGGCATAGATAGATAGGCATAGATAGATAGGCATAGATAGATAGGCATAGATAGATAGGCATAGATAGATAGGCATAGATAGATAGGCATAGATAGATAGGCATGGATAGATAGGCATAGATAGATAGGCATAGATAGATAGGCATAGATGGATAGGCATAGATAGATAGGCATAGATAGATAGGCATAGATAGATAGGCATAGATAGATAGGCATAGATAGATAGGCATAGATAGATAGGCATAGATAGATAGGCATAGATAGATAGGCATAGATAGATGGATGCAGGTAGACGCCTGATATTCGAAACGGCTCCGTCAAATAGTAATAGCCACTGTATTAACCTATAGATTAGCAAAGATAGGTTGATAGATAGATAGATAGATAGGCATAAATAGAAAGGCATTGATGGATAGGCATAGATAGATAAGCATAGATCGATAGGCATAGATCGATAGGCATAGATAGGCGTAGATGGGCCTAGATAGGCATAAGTAGATTGATTGATAGATAGGCATAGATAGATAGGCATAGATAGATAGGCATAGATCGATAGGCATGGATAGGCGCAGATGAGCCTAGATAGGCGTAGATAGATATATATATAGATAGATAGATAGATAGATAGATAGATAGATAGATAGATAGATAGATAGATAGATAGATAGATAGATAGATAGATAGATAGATAGATAGATAGAGAGATAGATAGATAGATAGATAGATAGATAGATAGATAGATAGATAGATAGATAGATAGATAGATAGATAGATAGATAGATAGATAGATAGATAGATAGATACATAGATAGATAGGCATAGATAGATAGGCATAGATAGATAGGCATAGATAGATAGGCATAGATAGATAGGCATAGATAGATAGGCATGGATAGATAGGCATAGATAGATAGGCATAGATAGATAGGCATAGATGGATAGGCATAGATAGATAGGCATAGATAGATAGGCATAGATGGATAGGCATAGATAGATAGGCATAGATAGATAGGCATAGATAGATAGGCATAGATAGATAGATAGATAGATAGATAGATCGATAGATAGATAGATAGATAGATAGATAGATAGATAGATAGATAGATAGATAGATAGGCATAGATAGATAGGCATAGATAGATAGGCATAGATAGATAGGCATAGATAGATAGGCATAGATAGGCGCAGATGAGCCTAGATAGGCGTAGATAGATATATATATAGATAGATAGATAGATAGATAGATAGATAGATAGATAGATAGATAGATAGATAGATAGATAGATAGATAGATAGATAGATAGATAGATAGATAGATAGATAGATAGATAGATAGATAGATAGATAGATAGATAGATAGATAGATAGATAGATAGATAGGCATAGATAGATAGGCATAGATAGATAGGCATAGATAGATAGGCATAGATAGATAGGCATAGATAGGCGCAGATGAGCCTAGATAGGCGTAGATAGATATATATATAGATAGATAGATAGATAGATAGATAGATAGATAGATAGATAGATAGATAGATAGATAGATAGATAGATAGATAGATAGATAGATAGATAGATAGATAGGCATAGATAGATAGGCATAGATGGATAGGCATAGATAGATAGGCATAGATAGATAGGCATAGATAGATAGGCATAGATAGATAGGCATAGATAGATAGGCATAGATAGATAGGCATAGATAGATAGGCATAGATAGATAGGCATAGATAGATAGGCATAGATAGATAGGCATAGATAGATAGGCATAGATAGATAGGCATAGATAGATAGGCATAGATAGATAGGCATAGATAGATAGATAGGCATAGATAGATAGGCATAGATAGATAGGCATAGATAGATAGGCATAGATAGATAGGCATAGATAGATAGGCATAGATAGATAGGCATAGATAGATAGGCATAGATAGATAGGCATAGATAGATAGGCATAGATAGATAGGCATAGATAGATAGGCATAGATAGATAGGCATGGATAGATAGGCATAGATAGATAGGCATAGATAGATAGGCATAGACGGATAGGCATAGATAGATAGGCATAGATAGATAGGCATAGATAGATAGGCATAGATAGATAGATAGATAGATAGATAGATAGATAGATAGATAGATAGATAGATAGATAGATAGATAGATAGATAGATAGATAGATAGATAGATAGATAGATAGATAGATAGGCATAGATAGATAGGCATAGATAGATAGGCATAGATAGATAGGCATAGATAGATAGGCATAGATAGATAGGCATAGATAGGCGCAGATGAGCCTAGATAGGCGTAGATAGATATATATATAGATAGATAGATAGATAGATAGATAGATAGATAGATAGATAGATAGATAGATAGATAGATAGATAGATAGATAGATAGATAGATAGATAGATAGATAGATAGATAGATAGATAGATAGATAGATAGATAGATAGATAGATAGATAGATAGATAGGCATAGATAGATAGGCATAGATAGATAGGCATAGATAGATAGGCATAGATAGATAGGCATAGATAGATAGGCATAGATAGATAGGCATAGATAGATAGGCATAGATAGATAGGCATAGATAGATAGATAGATAGATAGATAGATAGATAGATAGATAGATAGATAGATAGATAGATAGATAGATAGATAGATAGATAGATAGATAGATAGATAGATAGATAGATAGATAGATAGATAGGCATAGATAGATAGGCATAGATAGATAGGCATAGATAGATAGGCATAGATAGATAGGCATAGATAGGCGCAGATGAGCCTAGATAGGCGTAGATAGATATATATATAGATAGATAGATAGATAGATAGATAGATAGATAGATAGATAGATAGATAGATAGATAGATAGATAGATAGATAGATAGATAGATAGATAGATAGATAGATAGATAGATAGATAGATAGATAGATAGATAGATAGATAGATAGGCATAGATAGATAGGCATAGATAGATAGGCATAGATAGATAGGCATAGATAGATAGGCATAGATAGATAGGCATAGATAGATAGGCATAGATAGATAGGCATAGATAGATAGGCATAGATAGATAGGCATAGATAGATAGGCATAGATAGATAGGCATAGATAGATAGGCATAGATAGATAGGCATAGATAGATAGATAGGCATAGATAGATAGGCATAGATAGATAGGCATAGATAGATAGGCATAGATAGATAGGCATAGATAGATAGGCATAGATAGATAGGCATAGATAGATAGGCATAGATCGATAGGCATAGATAGATAGGCATAGATAGATAGGCATAGATAGATAGGCATAGATAGATAGGCATAGATAGATAGGCATGGATAGATAGGCATAGATAGATAGGCATAGATAGATAGGCATAGATGGATAGGCATAGATAGATAGGCATAGATAGATAGGCATAGATAGATAGGCATAGACGGATAGGCATAGATAGATAGGCATAGATAGATAGGCATAGATAGATAGGCATAGATAGATAGATAGATAGATAGATAGATAGATAGATAGATAGATAGATAGATAGATAGATAGATAGATAGATAGGCATAGATAGATAGATAGATAGATAGATAGATAGATAGGCATAGATAGATAGGCATAGATAGATAGGCATAGATAGATAGGCATAGATAGATAGGCATAGACGGATAGGCATAGATAGATAGGCATAGATAGATAGGCATAGATAGATAGGCATAGATAGATAGATAGATAGATAGATAGATAGGCATAGATAGATAGGCATAGATAGATAGATAGATAGGCATAGATAGATAGATAGATAGATAGATAGGCATAGATAGATAGGCATAGATAGATAGGCATAGATAGATAGGCATAGATAGATAGGCATAGATAGATAGGCATAGATAGATAGGCATAGATAGATAGGCATAGATAGATAGGCATAGACGGATAGGCATAGATAGATAGGCATAGATAGATAGGCATAGATAGATAGGCATAGATAGATAGGCATAGATAGATAGATAGATAGATAGATAGATAGATAGATAGATAGATAGATAGATAGATAGGCATAGATAGATAGATAGATAGATAGATAGGCATAGATAGATAGGCATAGATAGATAGGCATAGATAGATAGGCATAGATAGATAGGCATAGATAGATAGGCATAGATAGATAGGCATAGATAGATAGGCATAGATAGATAGGCATAGATAGATAGATAGGCATAGATAGATAGGCATAGATAGATAGGCATAGATAGATAGGCATAGATAGATAGGCATAGATAGATAGGCATAGATAGATAGGCATAGATAGATAGGCATAGATAGATAGGCATAGATAGATAGGCATGGATAGATAGGCATAGATAGATAGGCATAGATAGATAGGCATAGATGGATAGGCATAGATAGATAGGCATAGATAGATAGGCATAGATAGATAGGCATAGATAGATAGGCATAGACGGATAGGCATAGATAGATAGGCATAGATAGATAGGCATAGATAGATAGGCATAGATAGATAGATAGATAGATAGATAGATAGATAGATAGATAGATAGATAGATAGATAGATAGATAGATAGATAGATAGATAGATAGATAGATAGATAGATAGATAGATAGGCATAGATAGGCATAGATAGATAGGCATAGATAGATAGGCATAGATAGATAGGCATAGATAGATAGGCATAGATAGGCGCAGATGAGCCTAGATAGGCGTAGATAGATATATATATAGATAGATAGATAGATAGATAGATAGATAGATAGATAGATAGATAGATAGATAGATAGATAGATAGATAGATAGATAGATAGATAGATAGATAGATAGATAGATAGATAGATAGATAGATAGATAGATAGATAGATAGGCATAGATAGATAGGCATAGATAGATAGGCATAGATAGATAGGCATAGACGGATAGGCATAGATAGATAGGCATAGATAGATAGGCATAGATAGATAGGCATAGATAGATAGGCATAGATAGATAGATAGATAGATAGATAGATAGATAGATAGATAGATAGATAGATAGATAGATAGGCATAGATAGATAGATAGATAGATAGATAGGCATAGATAGATAGGCATAGATAGATAGGCATAGATAGATAGGCATAGATAGATAGGCATAGATAGATAGGCATAGATAGATAGGCATAGATAGATAGGCATAGATAGATAGGCATAGATAGATAGATAGGCATAGATAGATAGGCATAGATAGATAGGCATAGATAGATAGGCATAGATAGATAGGCATAGATAGATAGGCATAGATAGATAGGCATAGATAGATAGGCATAGATAGATAGGCATAGATAGATAGGCATGGATAGATAGGCATAGATAGATAGGCATAGATAGATAGGCATAGATGGATAGGCATAGATAGATAGGCATAGATAGATAGGCATAGATAGATAGGCATAGATAGATAGGCATAGACGGATAGGCATAGATAGATAGGCATAGATAGATAGGCATAGATAGATAGGCATAGATAGATAGATAGATAGATAGATAGATAGATAGATAGATAGATAGATAGATAGATAGATAGATAGATAGATAGATAGATAGATAGATAGATAGATAGATAGGCATAGATAGGCATAGATAGATAGGCATAGATAGATAGGCATAGATAGATAGGCATAGATAGATAGGCATAGATAGGCGCAGATGAGCCTAGATAGGCGTAGATAGATATATATATAGATAGATAGATAGATAGATAGATAGATAGATAGATAGATAGATAGATAGATAGATAGATAGATAGATAGATAGATAGATAGATAGATAGATAGATAGATAGATAGATAGATAGATAGATAGATAGGCATAGATAGATAGGCATAGATAGATAGGCATAGATAGATAGGCATAGATAGATAGGCATAGATAGATAGGCATAGATAGATAGGCATAGATAGATAGGCATAGATAGATAGGCATAGATAGATAGATAGATAGATAGATAGATAGATAGATAGATAGATAGATAGATAGATAGATAGATAGATAGATAGATAGATAGATAGATAGATAGATAGATAGATAGATAGATAGATAGATAGATAGATAGATAGGCATAGATAGATAGGCATAGATAGATAGGCATAGATAGATAGGCATAGATAGATAGGCATAGATAGGCGCAGATGAGCCTAGATAGGCGTAGATAGATATATATATAGATAGATAGATAGATAGATAGATAGATAGATAGATAGATAGATAGATAGATAGATAGATAGATAGATAGATAGATAGATAGATAGATAGATAGATAGATAGATAGATAGATAGATAGATAGATAGATAGATAGATAGATAGATAGATAGATAGGCATAGATAGATAGGCATAGATAGATAGGCATAGATAGATAGGCATAGATAGATAGGCATAGATAGATAGGCATAGATAGATAGGCATAGATAGATAGGCATAGATAGATAGGCATAGATAGATAGGCATAGATAGATAGGCATAGATAGATAGGCATAGATAGATAGGCATAGATAGATAGGCATAGATAGATAGATAGGCATAGATAGATAGGCATAGATAGATAGGCATAGATAGATAGGCATAGATAGATAGGCATAGATAGATAGGCATAGATAGATAGGCATAGATAGATAGGCATAGATCGATAGGCATAGATAGATAGGCATAGATAGATAGGCATAGATAGATAGGCATAGATAGATAGGCATAGATAGATAGGCATGGATAGATAGGCATAGATAGATAGGCATAGATAGATAGGCATAGATGGATAGATAGATAGATAGATAGATAGATAGATAGATAGATAGATAGATAGATAGATAGGCATAGATAGATAGGCATAGATAGATAGGCATAGATAGATAGATAGATAGATAGATAGATAGATAGATAGATAGATAGATAGATAGATAGATAGATAGATAGATAGATAGGCATAGATAGATAGATAGATAGATAGATAGATAGGCATAGATAGATAGGCATAGATAGATAGGCATAGATAGATAGGCATAGATAGATAGGCATAGACGGATAGGCATAGATAGATAGGCATAGATAGATAGGCATAGATAGATAGGCATAGATAGATAGATAGATAGATAGATAGATAGGCATAGATAGATAGGCATAGATAGATAGATAGATAGGCATAGATAGATAGATAGATAGATAGATAGGCATAGATAGATAGGCATAGATAGATAGGCATAGATAGATAGGCATAGATAGATAGGCATAGATAGATAGGCATAGATAGATAGGCATAGATAGATAGGCATAGATAGATAGGCATAGACGGATAGGCATAGATAGATAGGCATAGATAGATAGGCATAGATAGATAGGCATAGATAGATAGGCATAGATAGATAGATAGATAGATAGATAGATAGATAGATAGATAGATAGATAGATAGATAGATAGGCATAGATAGATAGATAGATAGATAGATAGGCATAGATAGATAGGCATAGATAGATAGGCATAGATAGATAGGCATAGATAGATAGGCATAGATAGATAGGCATAGATAGATAGGCATAGATAGATAGGCATAGATAGATAGGCATAGATAGATAGATAGGCATAGATAGATAGGCATAGATAGATAGGCATAGATAGATAGGCATAGATAGATAGGCATAGATAGATAGGCATAGATAGATAGGCATAGATAGATAGGCATAGATAGATAGGCATAGATAGATAGGCATGGATAGATAGGCATAGATAGATAGGCATAGATAGATAGGCATAGATGGATAGGCATAGATAGATAGGCATAGATAGATAGGCATAGATAGATAGGCATAGATAGATAGGCATAGACGGATAGGCATAGATAGATAGGCATAGATAGATAGGCATAGATAGATAGGCATAGATAGATAGATAGATAGATAGATAGATAGATAGATAGATAGATAGATAGATAGATAGATAGATAGATAGATAGATAGATAGATAGATAGATAGATAGATAGATAGATAGGCATAGATAGGCATAGATAGATAGGCATAGATAGATAGGCATAGATAGATAGGCATAGATAGATAGGCATAGATAGGCGCAGATGAGCCTAGATAGGCGTAGATAGATATATATATAGATAGATAGATAGATAGATAGATAGATAGATAGATAGATAGATAGATAGATAGATAGATAGATAGATAGATAGATAGATAGATAGATAGATAGATAGATAGATAGATAGATAGATAGATAGATAGATAGATAGGCATAGATAGATAGGCATAGATAGATAGGCATAGATAGATAGGCATAGACGGATAGGCATAGATAGATAGGCATAGATAGATAGGCATAGATAGATAGGCATAGATAGATAGGCATAGATAGATAGATAGATAGATAGATAGATAGATAGATAGATAGATAGATAGATAGATAGGCATAGATAGATAGATAGATAGATAGATAGGCATAGATAGATAGGCATAGATAGATAGGCATAGATAGATAGGCATAGATAGATAGGCATAGATAGATAGGCATAGATAGATAGGCATAGATAGATAGGCATAGATAGATAGGCATAGATAGATAGATAGGCATAGATAGATAGGCATAGATAGATAGGCATAGATAGATAGGCATAGATAGATAGGCATAGATAGATAGGCATAGATAGATAGGCATAGATAGATAGGCATAGATAGATAGGCATAGATAGATAGGCATGGATAGATAGGCATAGATAGATAGGCATAGATAGATAGGCATAGATGGATAGGCATAGATAGATAGGCATAGATAGATAGGCATAGATAGATAGGCATAGATAGATAGGCATAGACGGATAGGCATAGATAGATAGGCATAGATAGATAGGCATAGATAGATAGGCATAGATAGATAGATAGATAGATAGATAGATAGATAGATAGATAGATAGATAGATAGATAGATAGATAGATAGATAGATAGATAGATAGATAGATAGATAGATAGATAGATAGGCATAGATAGGCATAGATAGATAGGCATAGATAGATAGGCATAGATAGATAGGCATAGATAGATAGGCATAGATAGGCGCAGATGAGCCTAGATAGGCGTAGATAGATATATATATAGATAGATAGATAGATAGATAGATAGATAGATAGATAGATAGATAGATAGATAGATAGATAGATAGATAGATAGATAGATAGATAGATAGATAGATAGATAGATAGATAGATAGATAGATAGATAGATAGGCATAGATAGATAGGCATAGATAGATAGGCATAGATAGATAGGCATAGATAGATAGGCATAGATAGATAGGCATAGATAGATAGGCATAGATAGATAGGCATAGATAGATAGGCATAGATAGATAGATAGATAGATAGATAGATAGATAGATAGATAGATAGATAGATAGATAGATAGATAGATAGATAGATAGATAGATAGATAGATAGATAGATAGATAGATAGATAGATAGATAGGCATAGATAGATAGGCATAGATAGATAGGCATAGATAGATAGGCATAGATAGATAGGCATAGATAGGCGCAGATGAGCCTAGATAGGCGTAGATAGATATATATATAGATAGATAGATAGATAGATAGATAGATAGATAGATAGATAGATAGATAGATAGATAGATAGATAGATAGATAGATAGATAGATAGATAGATAGATAGATAGATAGATAGATAGATAGATAGATAGATAGATAGATAGATAGATAGATAGATAGGCATAGATAGATAGGCATAGATAGATAGGCATAGATAGATAGGCATAGATAGATAGGCATAGATAGATAGGCATAGATAGATAGGCATAGATAGATAGGCATAGATAGATAGGCATAGATAGATAGGCATAGATAGATAGGCATAGATAGATAGGCATAGATAGATAGGCATAGATAGATAGGCATAGATAGATAGATAGGCATAGATAGATAGGCATAGATAGATAGGCATAGATAGATAGGCATAGATAGATAGGCATAGATAGATAGGCATAGATAGATAGGCATAGATAGATAGGCATAGATCGATAGGCATAGATAGATAGGCATAGATAGATAGGCATAGATAGATAGGCATAGATAGATAGGCATAGATAGATAGGCATGGATAGATAGGCATAGATAGATAGGCATAGATAGATAGGCATAGATGGATAGATAGATAGATAGATAGATAGATAGATAGATAGATAGATAGATAGATAGATAGATAGGCATAGATAGATAGGCATAGATAGATAGGCATAGATAGATAGATAGATAGATAGATAGATAGATAGATAGATAGATAGATAGATAGATAGATAGATAGATAGATAGATAGATAGATAGGCATAGATAGATAGATAGATAGATAGATAGATAGGCATAGATAGATAGGCATAGATAGATAGGCATAGATAGATAGGCATAGATAGATAGGCATAGACGGATAGGCATAGATAGATAGGCATAGATAGATAGGCATAGATAGATAGGCATAGATAGATAGATAGATAGATAGATAGATAGGCATAGATAGATAGGCATAGATAGATAGATAGATAGGCATAGATAGATAGATAGATAGATAGATAGGCATAGATAGATAGGCATAGATAGATAGGCATAGATAGATAGGCATAGATAGATAGGCATAGATAGATAGGCATAGATAGATAGGCATAGATAGATAGGCATAGATAGATAGGCATAGACGGATAGGCATAGATAGATAGGCATAGATAGATAGGCATAGATAGATAGGCATAGATAGATAGGCATAGATAGATAGATAGATAGATAGATAGATAGATAGATAGATAGATAGATAGATAGATAGGCATAGATAGATAGATAGATAGATAGATAGGCATAGATAGATAGGCATAGATAGATAGGCATAGATAGATAGGCATAGATAGATAGGCATAGATAGATAGGCATAGATAGATAGGCATAGATAGATAGGCATAGATAGATAGGCATAGATAGATAGATAGGCATAGATAGATAGGCATAGATAGATAGGCATAGATAGATAGGCATAGATAGATAGGCATAGATAGATAGGCATAGATAGATAGGCATAGATAGATAGGCATAGATAGATAGGCATAGATAGATAGGCATGGATAGATAGGCATAGATAGATAGGCATAGATAGATAGGCATAGATGGATAGGCATAGATAGATAGGCATAGATAGATAGGCATAGATAGATAGGCATAGACGGATAGGCATAGATAGATAGGCATAGATAGATAGGCATAGATAGATAGGCATAGATAGATAGATAGATAGATAGATAGATAGATAGATAGATAGATAGATAGATAGATAGATAGATAGATAGATAGATAGATAGATAGATAGATAGATAGATAGATAGATAGATAGATAGATAGATAGATAGATAGATAGATAGATAGATAGGCATAGATAGATAGGCATAGATAGATAGGCATAGATAGATAGGCATAGATAGATAGGCATAGATAGATAGGCATAGATAGGCGCAGATGAGCCTAGATAGGCGTAGATAGATATATATATAGATAGATAGATAGATAGATAGATAGATAGATAGATAGATAGATAGATAGATAGATAGATAGATAGATAGATAGATAGATAGATAGATAGATAGATAGATAGATAGATAGATAGATAGATAGGCATAGATAGATAGATAGATAGATAGATAGATAGATAGATAGATAGATAGATAGATAGATAGATAGATAGATAGATAGATAGATAGATAGGCATAGATAGATAGGCATAGATAGATAGGCATAGATAGATAGGCATAGATAGATAGGCATAGATAGATAGGCATAGATAGGCGCAGATGAGCCTAGATAGGCGTAGATAGATATATATATAGATAGATAGATAGATAGATAGATAGATAGATAGATAGATAGATAGATAGATAGATAGATAGATAGATAGGCATAGATAGATAGATAGATAGATAGATAGATAGATAGGCATAGATAGATAGGCATAGATAGATAGGCATAGATAGATAGGCATAGATAGATAGGCATAGATAGATAGGCATAGATAGATAGGCATAGATAGATAGGCATAGATAGATAGGCATAGATAGATAGGCATAGATAGATAGGCATAGATAGATAGGCATAGATAGATAGGCATAGATAGATAGGCATAGATAGATAGGCATAGATAGATAGGCATAGATAGATAGGCATAGATAGATAGGCATAGATAGATAGGCATAGATAGATAGGCATAGATAGATAGGCATAGATAGATAGGCATAGATAGATAGGCATAGATAGATAGGCATAGATAGATAGGCATAGATAGATGGATGCAGGTAGACGCCTGATATTCGAAACGGCTCCGTCAAATAGTAATAGCCACTGTATTAACCTATAGATTAGCAAAGATAGGTTGATAGATAGATAGATAGATAGGCATAAATAGAAAGGCATTGATGGATAGGCATAGATAGATAAGCATAGATCGATAGGCATAGATCGATAGGCATAGATAGGCGTAGATGGGCCTAGATAGGCATAAATAGATTGATTGATAGATAGGCATAGATAGATAGGCATAGATAGATAGGCATAGATCGATAGGCATGGATAGGCGCAGATGAGCCTAGATAGGCGTAGATAGATATATATATAGATAGATAGATAGATAGATAGATAGATAGATAGATAGATAGATAGATAGATAGATAGATAGATAGATAGATAGATAGATAGATAGATAGATAGAGAGATAGATAGATAGATAGATAGATAGATAGATAGATAGATAGATAGATAGATAGATAGATAGATAGATAGATAGATAGATAGATAGATAGATAGATACATAGATAGATAGGCATAGATAGATAGGCATAGATAGATAGGCATAGATAGATAGGCATAGATAGATAGGCATAGATAGATAGGCATGGATAGATAGGCATAGATAGATAGGCATAGATAGATAGGCATAGATAGATAGGCATAGATAGATAGGCATAGATAGATAGGCATAGATAGATAGGCATAGATAGATAGGCATAGATAGATAGGCATAGATAGATAGGCATGGATAGATAGGCATAGATAGATAGGCATAGATAGATAGGCATAGACGGATAGGCATAGATAGATAGGCATAGATAGATAGGCATAGATAGATAGGCATAGATAGATAGATAGATAGATAGATAGATAGATAGATAGATAGATAGATAGATAGATAGATAGATAGATAGATAGATAGATAGATAGATAGATAGATAGATAGATAGATAGATAGATAGGCATAGATAGATAGGCATAGATAGATAGGCATAGATAGATAGGCATAGATAGATAGGCATAGATAGGCGCAGATGAGCCTAGATAGGCGTAGATAGATATATATATAGATAGATAGATAGATAGATAGATAGATAGATAGATAGATAGATAGATAGATAGATAGATAGATAGATAGATAGATAGATAGATAGATAGATAGATAGATAGATAGATAGATAGATAGATAGATAGATAGATAGATAGATAGGCATAGATAGATAGGCATAGATAGATAGGCATAGATAGATAGGCATAGATAGATAGGCATAGATAGATAGGCATAGATAGATAGGCATAGATAGATAGGCATAGATAGATAGGCATAGATAGATAGATAGATAGATAGATAGATAGATAGATAGATAGATAGATAGATAGATAGATAGATAGATAGATAGATAGATAGATAGATAGATAGATAGATAGATAGATAGATAGATAGATAGATAGATAGATAGATAGATAGATAGATAGATAGGCATAGATAGATAGGCATAGATAGATAGGCATAGATAGATAGGCATAGATAGATAGGCATAGATAGGCGCAGATGAGCCTAGATAGGCGTAGATAGATATATATATAGATAGATAGATAGATAGATAGATAGATAGATAGATAGATAGATAGATAGATAGATAGATAGATAGATAGATAGATAGATAGATAGATAGATAGATAGATAGATAGATAGATAGATAGATAGATAGATAGATAGATAGGCATAGATAGATAGGCATAGATAGATAGGCATAGATAGATAGGCATAGATAGATAGGCATAGATAGATAGGCATAGATAGATAGGCATAGATAGATAGGCATAGATAGATAGGCATAGATAGATAGGCATAGATAGATAGGCATAGATAGATAGGCATAGATAGATAGGCATAGATAGATAGGCATAGATAGATAGATAGGCATAGATAGATAGGCATAGATAGATAGGCATAGATAGATAGGCATAGATAGATAGGCATAGATAGATAGGCATAGATAGATAGGCATAGATAGATAGGCATAGATAGATAGGCATAGATAGATAGGCATAGATAGATAGGCATAGATAGATAGGCATAGATAGATAGGCATAGATAGATAGGCATGGATAGATAGGCATAGATAGATAGGCATAGATAGATAGGCATAGATGGATAGGCATAGATAGATAGGCATAGATAGATAGGCATAGATAGATAGGCATAGACGGATAGGCATAGATAGATAGGCATAGATAGATAGGCATAGATAGATAGGCATAGATAGATAGATAGATAGATAGATAGATAGATAGATAGATAGATAGATAGATAGATAGATAGATAGATAGATAGGCATAGATAGATAGATAGATAGATAGATAGATAGGCATAGATAGATAGGCATAGATAGA
>OZ032116.1:1875000-1942500 GCA_964026355.1 Pseudorhiza aurosa
TAGATAGATAGATAGATAGATAGATAGATAGATAGATAGGCATAGATAGATAGATAGATAGATAGATAGATAGATAGGCATAGATAGATAGGCATAGATAGATAGGCATAGATAGATAGGCATAGATAGATAGGCATAGACGGATAGGCATAGATAGATAGGCATAGATAGATAGGCATAGATAGATAGGCATAGATAGATAGGCATAGATAGATAGGCATAGATAGATAGGCATAGATAGATAGGCATAGATAGATAGGCATAGATAGATAGGCATAGATAGATAGGCATGGATAGATAGGCATAGATAGATAGGCATAGATAGATAGGCATAGATGGATAGGCATAGATAGATAGGCATAGATAGATAGGCATAGATAGATAGGCATAGACGGATAGGCATAGATAGATAGGCATAGATAGATAGGCATAGATAGATAGGCATAGATAGATAGATAGATAGATAGATAGATAGATAGATAGATAGATAGATAGATAGATAGATAGATAGATAGATAGATAGATAGATAGATAGATAGATAGATAGATAGATAGATAGATAGATAGATAGATAGATAGATAGGCATAGATAGATAGGCATAGATAGATAGGCATAGATAGATAGGCATAGATAGATAGGCATAGATAGATAGGCATAGATAGGCGCAGATGAGCCTAGATAGGCGTAGATAGATAGATAGATAGATAGATAGATAGATAGATCGATAGATAGATAGATAGATAGATAGATAGATAGATAGATAGATAGATAGATAGATAGATAGATAGATAGATAGATAGATAGATAGGCATAGATAGATAGGCATAGATAGATAGGCATAGATAGATAGGCATAGATAGATAGGCATAGATAGATAGGCATAGATAGATAGGCATAGATAGATAGGCATAGATAGATAGGCATAGATAGATAGGCATAGATAGATAGGCATAGATAGATAGGCATAGATAGATAGGCATAGATAGATAGGCATAGATAGATAGGCATAGATAGATAGGCATAGATAGATAGGCATAGATAGATAGGCATAGATAGATAGGCATAGATAGATAGGCATAGATAGATAGGCATAGATAGATAGATAGATAGATAGATAGATAGATAGATCGATAGATAGATAGATAGATAGATAGATAGATAGATAGATAGATAGATAGATAGGCATAGATAGATAGGCATAGATAGATAGGCATAGATAGATAGGCATAGATAGATAGGCATAGATAGGCGCAGATGAGCCTAGATAGGCGTAGATAGATATATATATAGATAGATAGATAGATAGATAGATAGATAGATAGATAGATAGATAGATAGATAGATAGATAGATAGATAGATAGATAGATAGATAGATAGATAGATAGATAGATAGATAGATAGATAGATAGATAGATAGATAGATAGATAGATAGATAGATAGATAGATAGGCATAGATAGATAGGCATAGATAGATAGGCATAGATAGATAGGCATAGATAGATAGGCATAGATAGATAGGCATAGATAGATAGGCATAGATAGATAGGCATAGATAGATAGGCATAGATAGATAGGCATAGATAGATAGGCATAGATAGATAGATAGGCATAGATAGATAGGCATAGATAGATAGGCATAGATAGATAGGCATAGATAGATAGGCATAGATAGATAGGCATAGATAGATAGGCATAGATAGATAGGCATAGATAGATAGGCATAGATAGATAGGCATAGATAGATAGGCATAGATAGATAGGCATAGATAGATAGGCATAGATAGATAGGCATGGATAGATAGGCATAGATAGATAGGCATAGATAGATAGGCATAGATGGATAGGCATAGATAGATAGGCATAGATAGATAGGCATAGATAGATAGGCATAGACGGATAGGCATAGATAGATAGGCATAGATAGATAGGCATAGATAGATAGGCATAGATAGATAGATAGATAGATAGATAGATAGATAGATAGATAGATAGATAGATAGATAGATAGATAGATAGATAGATAGATAGATAGATAGATAGATAGATAGATAGATAGATAGATAGATAGATAGATAGATAGATAGGCATAGATAGATAGGCATAGATAGATAGGCATAGATAGATAGGCATAGATAGATAGGCATAGATAGATAGGCATAGATAGGCGCAGATGAGCCTAGATAGGCGTAGATAGATAGATAGATAGATAGATAGATAGATAGATCGATAGATAGATAGATAGATAGATAGATAGATAGATAGATAGATAGATAGATAGATAGATAGATAGATAGATAGATAGATAGATAGATAGATAGATAGATAGGCATAGATAGATAGGCATAGATAGATAGGCATAGATAGATAGGCATAGATAGATAGGCATAGATAGATAGGCATAGATAGATAGGCATAGATAGATAGGCATAGATAGATAGGCATAGATAGATAGGCATAGATAGATAGGCATAGATAGATAGGCATAGATAGATAGGCATAGATAGATAGGCATAGATAGATAGGCATAGATAGATAGGCATAGATAGGCGCAGATGAGCCTAGATAGGCGTAGATAGATATATATATAGATATATAGATAGATAGATAGATAGATAGATAGATAGATAGATAGATAGATAGATAGATAGATAGATAGATAGATAGATAGATAGATAGATAGATAGATAGATAGATAGATAGATAGATAGATAGATAGATAGATAGATAGATAGATAGATAGATAGGCATAGATAGATAGGCATAGATAGATAGGCATAGATAGATAGGCATAGATAGATAGGCATAGATAGATAGGCATAGATAGATAGGCATAGATAGATAGGCATAGATAGATAGGCATAGATAGATAGGCATAGATAGATAGGCATAGATAGATAGGCATAGATAGATAGGCATAGATAGATAGGCATAGATAGATAGATAGGCATAGATAGATAGGCATAGATAGATAGGCATAGATAGATAGGCATAGATAGATAGGCATAGATAGATAGGCATAGATAGATAGGCATAGATAGATAGGCATAGATAGATAGGCATAGATAGATAGGCATAGATAGATAGGCATAGATAGATAGGCATAGATAGATAGGCATGGATAGATAGGCATAGATAGATAGGCATAGATAGATAGGCATAGACGGATAGGCATAGATAGATAGGCATAGATAGATAGGCATAGATAGATAGGCATAGATAGATAGATAGATAGATAGATAGATAGATAGATAGATAGATAGATAGATAGATAGATAGATAGATAGATAGATAGATAGATAGATAGATAGATAGATAGATAGATAGATAGATAGATAGATAGATAGATAGGCATAGATAGATAGGCATAGATAGATAGGCATAGATAGATAGGCATAGATAGATAGGCATAGATAGGCGCAGATGAGCCTAGATAGGCGTAGATAGATATATATATAGATAGATAGATAGATAGATAGATAGATAGATAGATAGATAGATAGATAGATAGATAGATAGATAGATAGATAGATAGATAGATAGATAGATAGATAGATAGATAGATAGATAGATAGATAGATAGATAGGCATAGATAGATAGGCATAGATAGATAGGCATAGATAGATAGGCATAGATAGATAGGCATAGATAGATAGGCATAGATAGATAGGCATAGATAGATAGGCATAGATAGATAGGCATAGATAGATAGGCATAGATAGATAGGCATAGATAGATAGGCATAGATAGATAGGCATAGATAGATAGGCATAGATAGATAGGCATAGATAGATAGGCATAGATAGATAGGCATAGATAGATAGGCATAGATAGATAGATAGGCATAGATAGATAGGCATAGATAGATAGGCATAGATAGATAGGCATAGATAGATAGGCATAGATAGATAGGCATAGATAGATAGGCATAGATAGATAGGCATAGATAGATAGGCATAGATAGATAGGCATAGATAGATAGGCATAGATAGATAGGCATAGATAGATAGGCATAGATAGATAGGCATGGATAGATAGGCATAGATAGATAGGCATAGATAGATAGGCATAGATGGATAGGCATAGATAGATAGGCATAGATAGATAGGCATAGGTAGATAGGCATAGACGGATAGGCATAGATAGATAGGCATAGATAGATAGGCATAGATAGATAGGCATAGATAGATAGATAGATAGATAGATAGATAGATAGATAGATAGATAGATAGATAGATAGATAGATAGATAGATAGATAGGCATAGATAGATAGATAGATAGATAGATAGATAGATAGATAGGCATAGATAGATAGGCATAGATAGATAGGCATAGATAGATAGGCATAGATAGATAGGCATAGACGGATAGGCATAGATAGATAGGCATAGATAGATAGGCATAGATAGATAGGCATAGATAGATAGATAGATAGATAGATAGATAGATAGATAGATAGATAGATAGATAGATAGATAGATAGATAGATAGGCATAGATAGATAGGCATAGATAGATAGGCATAGATAGATAGGCATAGATAGATAGGCATAGATAGATAGGCATAGATAGATAGGCATAGATAGATAGGCATAGATAGATAGGCATAGATAGATAGGCATAGATAGATAGGCATAGATAGATAGATAGGCATAGATAGATAGGCATAGATAGATAGGCATAGATAGATAGGCATAGATAGATAGGCATAGATAGATAGGCATAGATAGATAGGCATAGATAGATAGGCATAGATAGATAGGCATAGATAGATAGGCATGGATAGATAGGCATAGATAGATAGGCATAGATAGATAGGCATAGATGGATAGGCATAGATAGATAGGCATAGATAGATAGGCATAGATAGATAGGCATAGACGGATAGGCATAGATAGATAGGCATAGATAGATAGGCATAGATAGATAGGCATAGATAGATAGATAGATAGATAGATAGATAGATAGATAGATAGATAGATAGATAGATAGATAGATAGATAGATAGATAGATAGATAGATAGATAGATAGATAGATAGATAGATAGATAGATAGATAGGCATAGATAGATAGGCATAGATAGATAGGCATAGATAGATAGGCATAGATAGATAGGCATAGATAGATAGGCATAGATAGGCGCAGATGAGCCTAGATAGGCGTAGATAGATATATATATAGATAGATAGATAGATAGATAGATAGATAGATAGATAGATAGATAGATAGATAGATAGATAGATAGATAGATAGATAGATAGATAGATAGATAGATAGATAGATAGATAGATAGATAGATAGATAGATAGATAGGCATAGATAGATAGGCATAGATAGATAGGCATAGATAGATAGGCATAGATAGATAGGCATAGATAGATAGGCATAGATAGATAGGCATAGATAGATAGGCATAGATAGATAGGCATAGATAGATAGGCATAGATAGATAGGCATAGATAGATAGGCATAGATAGATAGGCATAGATAGATAGGCATAGATAGATAGGCATAGATAGATAGGCATAGATAGATAGGCATAGATAGATAGGCATAGATAGATAGGCATAGATAGATAGGCATAGATAGATGGATGCAGGTAGACGCCTGATATTCGAAACGGCTCCGTCAAATAGTAATAGCCACTGTATTAACCTATAGATTAGCAAAGATAGGTTGATAGATAGATAGATAGGCATAAATAGAAAGGCATTGATGGATAGGCATAGATAGATAAGCATAGATCGATAGGCATAGATCGATAGGCATAGATAGGCGTAGATGGGCCTAGATAGGCATAAATAGATTGATTGATAGATAGGCATAGATAGATAGGCATAGATAGATAGGCATAGATCGATAGGCATGGATAGGCGCAGATGAGCCTAGATAGGCGTAGATAGATATATATATAGATAGATAGATAGATAGATAGATAGATAGATAGATAGATAGATAGATAGATAGATAGATAGATAGATAGATAGATAGATAGATAGATAGATAGATAGATAGATAGAGAGATAGATAGATAGATAGATAGATAGATAGATAGATAGATAGATAGATAGATAGATAGATAGATAGATAGATAGATAGATAGATAGATAGATAGATAGATAGATAGATAGATAGATAGATAGATAGATAGATAGATAGATAGATAGATACATAGATAGATAGGCATAGATAGATAGGCATAGATAGATAGGCATAGATAGATAGGCATAGATAGATAGGCATAGATAGATAGGCATGGATAGATAGGCATAGATAGATAGGCATAGATAGATAGGCATAGATGGATAGGCATAGATAGATAGGCATAGATAGATAGGCATAGATAGATAGGCATAGATGGATAGGCATAGATAGATAGGCATAGATAGATAGGCATAGATAGATAGGCATAGATAGATAGATAGATAGATAGATAGATAGATAGATCGATAGATAGATAGATAGATAGATAGATAGATAGATAGATAGATAGATAGATAGATAGGCATAGATAGATAGGCATAGATAGATAGGCATAGATAGATAGGCATAGATAGATAGGCATAGATAGGCGCAGATGAGCCTAGATAGGCGTAGATAGATATATATATAGATAGATAGATAGATAGATAGATAGATAGATAGATAGATAGATAGATAGATAGATAGATAGATAGATAGATAGATAGATAGATAGATAGATAGATAGATAGATAGATAGATAGATAGATAGATAGATAGATAGATAGATAGATAGATAGATAGATAGATAGATAGATAGATAGATAGGCATAGATAGATAGGCATAGATAGATAGGCATAGATAGATAGGCATAGATAGATAGGCATAGATAGATAGGCATAGATAGATAGGCATAGATAGATAGGCATAGATAGATAGGCATAGATAGATAGGCATAGATAGATAGGCATAGATAGATAGATAGGCATAGATAGATAGGCATAGATAGATAGGCATAGATAGATAGGCATAGATAGATAGGCATAGATAGATAGGCATAGATAGATAGGCATAGATAGATAGGCATAGATAGATAGGCATAGATAGATAGGCATAGATAGATAGGCATAGATAGATAGGCATAGATAGATAGGCATAGATAGATAGGCATGGATAGATAGGCATAGATAGATAGGCATAGATAGATAGGCATAGATGGATAGGCATAGATAGATAGGCATAGATAGATAGGCATAGATAGATAGGCATAGACGGATAGGCATAGATAGATAGGCATAGATAGATAGGCATAGATAGATAGGCATAGATAGATAGATAGATAGATAGATAGATAGATAGATAGATAGATAGATAGATAGATAGATAGATAGATAGATAGATAGATAGATAGATAGATAGATAGATAGATAGATAGATAGGCATAGATAGATAGGCATAGATAGATAGGCATAGATAGATAGGCATAGATAGATAGGCATAGATAGATAGGCATAGATAGGCGCAGATGAGCCTAGATAGGCGTAGATAGATAGATAGATAGATAGATAGATAGATAGATCGATAGATAGATAGATAGATAGATAGATAGATAGATAGATAGATAGATAGATAGATAGATAGATAGATAGATAGATAGATAGATAGGCATAGATAGATAGGCATAGATAGATAGGCATAGATAGATAGGCATAGATAGATAGGCATAGATAGATAGGCATAGATAGATAGGCATAGATAGATAGGCATAGATAGATAGGCATAGATAGATAGGCATAGATAGATAGGCATAGATAGATAGGCATAGATAGATAGGCATAGATAGATAGGCATAGATAGATAGGCATAGATAGATAGGCATAGATAGATAGGCATAGATAGATAGGCATAGATAGATAGGCATAGATAGATGGATGCAGGTAGACGCCTGATATTCGAAACGGCTCCGTCAAATAGTAATAGCCACTGTATTAACCTATAGATTAGCAAAGATAGGTTGATAGATAGATAGATAGGCATAAATAGAAAGGCATTGATGGATAGGCATAGATAGATAAGCATAGATCGATAGGCATAGATCGATAGGCATAGATAGGCGTAGATGGGCCTAGATAGGCATAAATAGATTGATTGATAGATAGGCATAGATAGATAGGCATAGATAGATAGGCATAGATCGATAGGCATGGATAGGCGCAGATGAGCCTAGATAGGCGTAGATAGATATATATATAGATAGATAGATAGATAGATAGATAGATAGATAGATAGATAGATAGATAGATAGATAGATAGATAGATAGATAGATAGATAGATAGATAGATAGAGAGATAGATAGATAGATAGATAGATAGATAGATAGATAGATAGATAGATAGATAGATAGATAGATAGATAGATAGATAGATAGATAGATAGATAGATAGATAGATAGATAGATAGATAGATAGATAGATAGGCATAGATAGATAGGCATAGATAGATAGGCATAGATAGATAGGCATAGATAGATAGGCATGGATAGATAGGCATAGATAGATAGGCATAGATAGATAGGCATAGATGGATAGGCATAGATAGATAGGCATAGATAGATAGGCATAGATAGATAGGCATCGATGGATAGGCATAGATAGATAGGCATAGATAGATAGGCATAGATAGATAGGCATAGATAGATAGATAGATAGATAGATAGATAGATAGATAGATAGATAGATAGATAGATAGATAGATAGATAGATAGATAGATAGATAGATAGATAGATAGATAGATAGATAGATAGATAGATAGATAGATAGATAGATAGATAGATAGATAGATAGATAGATAGATAGATAGATAGATAGGCATGGATAGATAGGCATAGATAGATAGGCATAGATAGATAGGCATAGATGGATAGGCATAGATAGATAGGCATAGATAGATAGGCATAGATAGATAGGCATCGATGGATAGGCATAGATAGATAGGCATAGATAGATAGGCATAGATAGATAGGCATAGATAGATAGGCATAGATAGATAGATAGATAGATAGATAGATAGATAGATAGATAGATAGATAGATAGATAGATAGATAGATAGATAGATAGATAGATAGATAGATAGATAGATAGATAGATAGATAGATAGATAGATAGATAGATAGATAGATAGATAGATAGATAGGCATAGATAGATAGGCATAGATAGATAGGCATAGATAGATAGGCATAGATAGATAGGCATAGATAGATAGGCATAGATAGATAGGCATAGATAGATAGGCATAGATAGATAGGCATAGATAGATAGGCATAGATAGATAGATAGATAGATAGATAGATAGATAGGCATAGATAGATAGATAGATAGATAGATAGATAGATAGATAGATAGATAGATAGATAGATAGATAGATAGATAGATAGATAGATAGATAGATAGATAGATAGATAGATAGATAGATAGATAGATAGATAGATAGATAGATAGATAGATAGATAGATAGATAGGCATAGATAGATAGGCATAGATAGATAGGCATAGATAGATAGGCATAGATAGATAGGCATAGATAGATAGGCATAGATAGATAGGCATAGATAGATAGGCATAGATAGATAGGCATAGATAGATAGGCATAGATAGATAGATAGATAGATAGATAGATAGATAGATAGATAGATAGATAGATAGATAGATAGATAGATAGATAGATAGATAGATAGATAGATAGATAGATAGATAGATAGGCATAGATAGATAGGCATAGATAGATAGGCATAGATAGATAGGCATAGATAGATAGGCATAGATAGATAGGCATAGATAGGCGCAGATGAGCCTAGATAGGCGTAGATAGATATATATATAGATAGATAGATAGATAGATAGATAGATAGATAGATAGATAGATAGATCGATAGATAGATAGATAGATAGATAGATAGATAGATAGATAGATAGATAGATAGATAGATAGATAGATAGATAGATAGATAGATAGATAGATAGATAGATAGATAGATAGATAGATAGATAGATAGATAGATAGATAGATAGGCATAGATAGATAGGCATAGATAGATAGGCATAGATAGATAGGCATAGATAGATAGGCATAGATAGATAGGCATAGATAGATAGGCATGGATAGATAGGCATAGATGGATAGGCATAGATAGATAGGCATAGATGGATAGGCATAGATAGATAGGCATAGATAGATAGGCATAGATAGATAGGCATAGATGGATAGGCATAGATAGATAGGCATAGATAGATAGGCATAGATAGATAGGCATAGATAGATGGATAGATAGATAGATAGATAGATAGGCATAGATAGATAGATAGATAGATAGATAGATAGATAGATAGATAGATAGATAGATAGATAGATAGATAGATAGATAGATAGATAGATAGATAGATAGATAGATAGATAGATAGATCGATAGATAGATAGATAGATAGATAGATAGATAGATAGATAGATAGATAGATAGATAGATAGATAGATAGATAGATAGATAGATAGATAGGCATAGATAGATAGGCATAGATAGATAGGCATAGATAGATAGGCATAGATAGATAGGCATAGATAGATAGGCATAGATAGATAGGCATAGATAGATAGGCATAGATAGATAGGCATAGATAGATAGGCATAGATAGATAGGCATAGATAGATAGGCATAGATAGATAGGCATAGATAGATAGGCATAGATAGATAGGCATAGATAGATAAGCATAGATAGATAGGCATAGATAGATAGGCATAGATAGATAGGCATAGATAGATAGATAGATAGATAGATAGATAGATAGATAGATAGATAGATAGATAGATAGATAGATAGATAGATAGATAGATAGATAGATAGATAGATAGATAGATAGATAGATAGATAGATAGATAGATAGATAGGCATAGATAGATAGGCATAGATAGATAGGCATAGATAGATAGGCATAGATAGATAGGCATAGATAGATAGGCATAGATAGATAGGCATAGATAGATAGGCATAGATCGATAGGCATAGATAGGCGTAGATGGGCCTAGATAGGCGTAGATAGATATTTATATAGATAGATAGATAGATAGATAGATAGATAGATAGATAGATAGATAGATAGATAGATAGATAGATAGATAGATAGATAGATAGATAGATAGATAGATAGATAGATAGATAGATAGATAGATAGATAGATAGATAGATAGATAGATAGATAGATAGATAGATAGATATATAGATATATAGATAGATAGATAGATAGATAGATAGATAGATAGATAGATAGATAGATAGATAGATAGATAGATAGATAGATAGATAGATAGATAGATAGATAGATAGATAGATAGATAGATAGATAGATAGATAGATAGATAGATAGATAGATAGATAGATAGGCATAGATAGATAGGCATAGATAGATAGGCATAGATAGATAGGCATAGATAGATAGGCATAGATAGATAGGCATAGATAGATAGGCATAGATAGATAGGCATAGATAGATAGGCATAGATAGATAGGCATAGATAGATAGGCATAGATAGATAGGCATAGATAGATAGGCATAGATCGATAGGCATAGATAGGCGTAGATGGCCCTAGATAGGCGTAGATAGATATCTATATAGATAGATAGATAGATAGATAGATAGATAGATAGATAGATAGATAGATAGATAGATAGATAGATAGATAGATAGATAGATAGATAGATAGATAGATAGATAGATAGATAGATAGATAGGCATAGATAGATAGGCATAGATAGATAGGCATAGATAGATAGGCATAGATAGATAGGCATAGATAGATAGGCATAGATAGATAGGCATAGATAGATAGGCATAGATAGATAGGCATAGATAGATAGGCATAGATAGATAGATAGATAGATAGATAGATAGATAGGCATAGATAGATAGATAGATAGATAGATAGATAGATAGATAGATAGATAGATAGATAGATAGATAGATAGATAGATAGATAGATAGATAGATAGATAGATAGATAGATAGATAGATAGATAGATAGATAGATAGATAGATAGATAGATAGATAGATAGGCATAGATAGATAGGCATAGATAGATAGGCATAGATAGATAGGCATAGATAGATAGGCATAGATAGATAGGCATAGATAGATAGGCATAGATAGATAGGCATAGATAGATAGGCATAGATAGATAGGCATAGATAGATAGATAGATAGATAGATAGATAGATAGATAGATAGATAGATAGATAGATAGATAGATAGATAGATAGATAGATAGATAGATAGATAGATAGATAGATAGATAGATAGATAGATAGGCATAGATAGATAGGCATAGATAGATAGGCATAGATAGATAGGCATAGATAGATAGGCATAGATAGATAGGCATAGATAGGCGCAGATGAGCCTAGATAGGCGTAGATAGATATATATATAGATAGATAGATAGATAGATAGATAGATAGATAGATAGATAGATAGATAGATAGATAGATAGATAGATAGATAGATAGATAGATAGATAGATAGATAGATAGATAGATAGATAGATAGATAGATAGATAGATAGATAGATAGATAGATAGATAGATAGATAGATAGATAGATAGATAGATAGATAGGCATAGATAGATAGGCATAGATAGATAGGCATAGATAGATAGGCATAGATAGATAGGCATAGATAGATAGGCATAGATAGATAGGCATAGATAGATAGGCATAGATAGATAGGCATAGATAGATAGATAGGCATAGATAGATAGGCATAGATAGATAGGCATAGATAGATCGATAGATAGATAGATAGATAGATAGATAGATAGATAGATAGATAGATAGATAGATAGATAGATAGATAGATAGATAGATAGATAGATAGATAGATAGATAGGCATAGATAGATAGGCATAGATAGATAGGCATAGATAGATAGGCATAGATAGGCATCGATAGATAGGCATAGATAGATAGGCATAGATAGATAGGCATAGATAGATAGGCATAGATAGATAGGCATAGATAGATAGGCATAGATAGATAGGCATGGATAGATAGGCATAGATGGATAGGCATAGATAGATAGGCATAGATGGATAGGCATAGATAGATAGGCATAGATAGATAGGCATAGATAGATAGGCATAGATGGATAGGCATAGATAGATAGGCATAGATAGATAGGCATAGATAGATAGGCATAGATAGATGGATAGATAGATAGATAGATAGATAGGCATAGATAGATAGATAGATAGATAGATAGATAGATAGATAGATAGATAGATAGATAGATAGATAGATAGATAGATAGATAGATAGATAGATAGATAGATAGATAGATAGATAGATAGATCGATAGATAGATAGATAGATAGATAGATAGATAGATAGATAGATAGATAGATAGATAGATAGATAGATAGATAGATAGATAGATAGGCATAGATAGATAGGCATAGATAGATAGGCATAGATAGATAGGCATAGATAGATAGGCATAGATAGATAGGCATAGATAGATAGGCATAGATAGATAGGCATAGATAGATAGGCATAGATAGATAGGCATAGATAGATAGGCATAGATAGATAGGCATAGATAGATAGGCATAGATAGATAGGCATAGATAGATAGGCATAGATAGATAAGCATAGATAGATAGGCATAGATAGATAGGCATAGATAGATAGGCATAGATAGATAGATAGATAGATAGATAGATAGATAGATAGATAGATAGATAGATAGATAGATAGATAGATAGATAGATAGATAGATAGATAGATAGATAGATAGATAGATAGATAGATAGATAGATAGATAGATAGATAGATAGATAGATAGATAGGCATAGATAGATAGGCATAGATAGATAGGCATAGATAGATAGGCATAGATAGATAGGCATAGATAGATAGGCATAGATAGATAGGCATAGATAGATAGGCATAGATCGATAGGCATAGATAGGCGTAGATGGGCCTAGATAGGCGTAGATAGATATTTATATAGATAGATCGATAGATAGATAGATAGATAGATAGATAGATAGATAGATAGATAGATAGATAGATAGATAGATAGATAGATAGATAGATAGATAGATAGATAGATAGATAGATAGATAGATAGATAGATAGATAGATAGATAGATAGATAGATAGATAGATAGATAGATAGATATATAGATATATAGATAGATAGATAGATAGATAGATAGATAGATAGATAGATAGATAGATAGATAGATAGATAGATAGATAGATAGATAGATAGATAGATAGATAGATAGATAGATAGATAGATAGATAGATAGATAGATAGATAGATAGATAGATAGATAGATAGGCATAGATAGATAGGCATAGATAGATAGGCATAGATAGATAGGCATAGATAGATAGGCATAGATAGATAGGCATAGATAGATAGGCATAGATAGATAGGCATAGATAGATAGGCATAGATAGATAGGCATAGATAGATAGGCATAGATAGATAGGCATAGATAGATAGGCATAGATCGATAGGCATAGATAGGCGTAGATGGCCCTAGATAGGCGTAGATAGATATCTATATAGATAGATAGATAGATAGATAGATAGATAGATAGATAGATAGATAGATAGATAGATAGATAGATAGATAGATAGATAGATAGATAGATAGATAGATAGATAGATAGATAGATAGATAGATAGATAGATAGATAGATAGATAGATAGATAGATAGATAGATAGGCATAGATAGATAGGCATAGATAGATAGGCATAGATAGATAGGCATAGATAGATAGGCATAGATAGATAGGCATAGATAGATAGGCATAGATAGATAGGCATAGATAGATAGGCATAGATAGATAGGCATAGATAGATAGGCATAGATAGATAGGCATAGATAGATAGGCATAGATAGATAGGCATAGATAGATAGGCATAGATAGATAGGCATAGATGGATAGGCATAGATAGATAGGCATAGATAGATAGGCATAGATAGATAGGCATAGATAGATGGATAGATAGATAGATAGATAGGCATAGATAGATAGATAGATAGATAGATAGATAGATAGATAGATAGATAGATAGATAGATAGATAGATAGATAGATAGATAGATAGATAGATAGATAGATAGATAGATAGATAGATAGATAGATAGATAGATAGATAGATAGATAGATAGATAGATAGATAGATAGATAGATAGGCATAGATAGATAGGCATAGATAGATAGGCATAGATAGATAGGCATAGATAGATAGGCATAGATAGATAGGCATAGATAGATAGGCATAGATAGATAGGCATAGATAGATAGGCATAGATAGATAGGCATAGATAGATAGGCATAGATAGATAGGCATAGATAGATAGGCATAGATAGATAGGCATAGATAGATAGGCATAGATAGATAGGCATAGATAGATAGATGCAGGTAGACGCCTGATATTCGAAACGGCTCCGTCAAATAGTAATAGCCACTGTATTAACCTATAGATTAGCAAAGATAGGTTGATAGATAGATAGGCATAAATAGAAAGGCATTGATGGATAGGCATAGATAGATAAGCATAGATCGATAGGCATAGATCGATAGGCATAGATAGGCGTAGATGGGCCTAGATAGGCATAAATAGATTGATTGATAGATAGGCATAGATAGATAGGCATAGATAGATAGGCATAGATAGATAGGCATAGATCGATAGGCATAGATAGGCGTAGATGGGCCTAGATAGGCGTAGATAGATATTTATATAGATAGATAGATAGATAGATAGATAGATAGATAGATAGATAGATAGATAGATAGATAGATAGATAGATAGATAGATAGATAGATAGATAGATAGATAGGCATAGATAGATAGGCATAGATAGATAGATAGATAGATAGATAGATAGATAGATAGATAGATAGATAGATAGATAGATAGATAGATAGATAGATAGATAGATAGATAGATAGATAGATAGATAGATAGATAGATAGATAGATAGATAGATAGATAGATAGATAGATAGATAGATAGGCATAGATAGATAGGCATAGATAGATAGGCATAGATAGATAGGCATAGATAGATAGGCATAGATAGATAGGCATAGATAGATAGGCATAGATAGATAGGCATAGATAGATAGGCATAGATAGATAGGCATAGATAGATAGGCATAGATAGATAGATAGATAGATAGATAGATAGATAGGCATAGATAGATAGGCATAGATAGATAGGCATAGATAGATAGGCATAGATAGATAGACATAGATAGATAGGCATAGATAGATAGGCATAGATAGATAGGCATAGATAGATAGGCATAGATAGATAGGCATAGATAGATAGGCATAGATAGATAGGCATAGATAGATAGGCATAGATAGATAGGCATGGATAGATAGGCATAGATAGATAGGCATAGATAGATAGGCATAGATGGATAGGCATAGATAGATAGGCATAGATAGATAGGCATAGATAGATAGGCATAGATGGATAGGCATAGATAGATAGGCATAGATAGATAGGCATAGATAGATAGGCATAGATAGATGGATAGATAGATAGATAGATAGGCATAGATAGATAGATAGATAGATAGATAGATAGATAGATAGATAGATAGATAGATAGATAGATAGATAGATAGATAGATAGATAGATAGATAGATAGATAGATAGATAGATAGATAGATAGATAGATAGATAGATAGGCATAGATAGATAGGCATAGATAGATAGGCATAGATAGATAGGCATAGATAGATAGGCATAGATAGATAGGCATAGATAGATAGGCATAGATAGATAGGCATAGATAGATAGGCATAGATAGATAGGCATAGATAGATAGGCATAGATAGATAGGCATAGATAGATAGATAGATAGATAGATAGATAGATAGGCATAGATAGATAGGCATAGATAGATAGGCATAGATAGATAGGCATAGATAGATAGGCATAGATAGATAGGCATAGATAGATAGGCATAGATAGATAGGCATAGATAGATAGGCATAGATAGATAGGCATAGATAGATAGGCATAGATAGATAGGCATAGATAGATAGGCATAGATAGATAGGCATGGATAGATAGGCATAGATAGATAGGCATAGATAGATAGGCATAGATGGATAGGCATAGATAGATAGGCATAGATAGATAGGCATAGATAGATAGGCATAGATGGATAGGCATAGATAGATAGGCATAGATAGATAGGCATAGATAGATAGGCATAGATAGATAGGCATAGATAGATGGATAGATAGATAGATAGATAGGCATAGATAGATAGGCATAGATAGATAGATAGATAGATAGATAGATAGATAGATAGATAGATAGATAGATAGATAGATAGATAGATAGATAGATAGATAGATAGATAGATAGATAGATAGATAGATAGATAGATAGATAGATAGATAGATAGATAGATAGATAGATAGATAGATAGATAGATAGATAGATAGATAGATAGATAGATGATAGATAGATAGATAGATAGATAGATAGATAGATAGATAGATAGATAGATAGATAGATAGATAGATAGATAGATAGATAGATAGATAGATAGATAGATAGATAGATAGATAGATAGATAGATAGATAGATAGATAGATAGATAGATAGATAGATGGATAGATTGTCTCCAACTGTCGTGATATTCTGTAATGCCTTGAATATTCTTTCTGCTATAATTAGTGTTGGCCATGACATTTACGTTTTTTCTTACGAAGTTGGTCAGATTGTCGGGCGGTCTTCCTCGCGATAATCTCTCAGCTTTATTTACTGCGCCGTTTATGACAGTGTGATCCAGTAGAATCTATGTAATAAATGAATTGATATGATAATGATATGATTATTGTAATAATGATAGCCATACTGATAGTGATGATGGTAATAATTATTACAGTAATAAAAAGTTCCAGTGAAAGAAGGAGAAAAACGAGAAAAGAATTTGGCAAGCGTGTTTGTTGTTATGTTAGTTATTATTATCATCGTTGTTGTAATACTTTTGTATATTCAATGATCAACATAATTTTTTCATAGTACAGTGGATGGGAATGTAACGACAAAGAGATAATGTGGTTCTGGAAAACCGTCAACAGTCTGAAGCAAGAAGAAAAGGCCTTGCTGCTTAAGTTTTCCACTGGGTCTCCTTGTGTGCCAGCTGGTGGCTTCAGACAACTAGAGGTTTGTGCCTATTCATTTTCAGTGACGCTGGCAAGTTGGGAGAGAGACGAGATAAATGCCCCTCTTGATGTCGAAAGGATGGCTCGCCAAGTTCGCACAATTTCGACGAGAATAGGCATGGGGCTAAACTTACTTTGTTCGAGTTGGCATCAATTAGCTCCAGCTACTCCTCAGGCCAACTATGAATAAATTATATTATCATTCTCATTATGGTTGTCTAAACTTTGGTGAGATATTGCGAAGCTGATTTTAGAAAGTGGAACTCGCATTAATGTTGCCGTAGTTGTTCTGTCCCGTTGTAGTTTTCACTATTGTCAATGGTGGCTCCTTGTCCACTCTCCTTAAAAGCCCGGTTGACGCCACGGTATCTCATAGAACTGCTTGTTCAATCTGCTTATTCTTTCATAGCTAAGCAGTATGTGCAATTTATTGATAGACGCATGTCTGCTTTTAGGGCCTTAACGGCAAAATGTGCTTTACAATTGCGAGAGGGCATGAATGTCAAAATTCAGTAAGTATTCCTCTGCTGTATTTAACCCAAAGTTTATAATGATGCATAACGAAGGTAGCAGATATCATAATTGCCCTTCATTAACCTCGCGATCTGTCTAGATTTTTTTTAGTGAGTTATGTTGAGGAAAGGCCATGGTGGCCTATACAAAGCCCTAGCAAAGATAGAAAGAAGAAACCGAAAGGCTAAGAGGAGAGATAAATCTGATTAAGTTTATTGATCTTAGATATAAAAAGGCAGGTTGTAAGATTCAGGAAGGCTAGAAGAAGGCAAGACGTGCCATAAAGTGCACGTTCTTGGGGTGAATGATGATAGTAGCAATCATGATAGTGAACAGTGGATAACAGCCGATATGAACCAATCAGCCTGTGTCAATGAGAATGCAGAAGGTATCTGCCATAAAAGGCCATGTCTTCCTACAAAACTGTCCCCTTCTCCTGCTTTAATGTCAAATATCGCCCCACCCTTCAAGGTTATTCTGAACAGCATTGAAACAGCTGTCAGAATCGAAGCAATTTAACTGAATAAGATCTTTCATTTTGCCATCCCTAACTATTCATCCCCTTGGATAGGCCTCAGCCATGCAGTGCGAGGGAGGAGGAAGAGATAAGGCGTCCCTTATACGACAAATGCAAGCCGTCAGCATCGATAAGCACCACCATTCTTTTTCATGATTGGATGCTGCATAGTTCAGAGCTAGATCATATGAAAGAATTATTGCCTAACCGTTTCCATTAACATTGGCTATAGGTTAATGAACTGCAATGATAATGCCGTGATTTCAATGATCAATTCTTCTTCGTTTCCTTTTCGTATCAATTATTCTTACGCGTTTTACCTAGCCTCTGGAAGTAGATTTTGGCACTCTGAAAATAATGATCTGCTTATTGAGTACTTTCTTGGTCCTTTTTATGGATGTGACCACCTCTAGATTCCTACCCGTGAAGTTGCTGGAAGCTAGCGACCTCACCCTGAGTGAAGTTTAAGCTCCAATTGAGGCTCCAAGCAATTATCATAGGATCTGTGAGTGCCCTTTATGAACCCAGCCTTATGAATCATGGGGTGTCAGTTGCACGGAACTGAAGGACCGCGATACTGTTCGATGAACAAAATGCTTCTCTGTTTCCATGGAAAAACTAATTCTGAAAATGTTGTGTCAGTTAAATCAAGCTTCCGAACATCTCTTGTAGATACCCACTGCTGCTACATGTTTCAACTTGCTCAGGCTAAGCACCTTCAGCGGTGAAAAGGAGCTGAGACAGAAGGTTCTGATAGCAGTGAGGCACGGCTCCGAGGGATTTGCTTTTGGTTGATTCAGTTCGAAACGTTTGGCAAAGGTTATGATTGAAGGAATCGTGGATGCAGCAGAGGAAGAGGAAGACCAAGAAGGCAATGAGCAGACGATTTGAAACAATGGAGTGGATGGAGTATGGAAGGATTGAGAAGATCAATGGGAGATAGGATGTGGTGTCGGAGGCTGGTGCACAATTGGGTGATAGTTAAGGTGCAAGAAGAATTCAGGTCTGGCGAAATTGGCTCTGATTACTATAACGAAACTTTTGAGTGCTGTTGATTATTGGGGAGACGTATTGCTAGCATACGGGGGAGGGGAGGAGGCGATGAGAGCATACCTACAATGCTGAGTTCGAGGCACATTCCTTCACATTTCTGGATTCCTTCTATTGTTCCACCCAGCAGTTATCGGGAGCCTGGCACAATTTGCTGCTAGAAAAGGACCCGTTCAATCTATTCCGTGACTCGGGATAGCATCCCTCTAACAAGGTGCACCTCGATGCTTGCTTTGAGTACGCGATAGTAGTTTATATGTAAATTGATTAAAGTAATTTTTTGCCTTAATTATTCAAATGAGGTATCAAAGCATCACTGGATCAATTGCTGTGATTCTACGCGGGAAGTTATGGGCTTGTATTTAGGCCTAGGATCTTCCTACTGACAGCAAGACACACTGCAGCGTACTTGTCTGGTCAGAGCCGTGTCTGGTTTCTGCTACGCTCGCAATTGAGAATATGACGCCGTTACGCAATGGCGCTCATCATCAACCCCCTGGAATACCGTATTACGAAGAATGGTCACTCAAATTTCAATTTTTTTCACGCACAACAAAGAAATTATTTTGATAGTTTGATAATTCGTTTCATACTGATTCGCTTGATGTTTGTTGAGTGTGGCTACCATCATTCTGAGAAATATTGACCTGTTCCTACAACCGAGCCAAGAGGATTCTTCAGTCCGTATTTTCTAGCGTGATCCTTGCCTTTAATTCAATTGGCTTCACTCCTTCTTGGTGGGGTCGCTAGTGCAAATTTTTCCGTTTTGCATTAGCTGTAATTTTACTTGGGATTTACGGCTGTGTGCCCAGAGACGTTAGAACGGGGCAGCACTGGGGCATGTGCCGCCAAGATTTCCAGTAAACGAAAAAGTGCCCTTTTTGTTCACAAAATGCCCCTCTTCCAAATTTTTCTTTATAAGAAATGAGTTTATGTAGACTGCAGTTTAAGTTTCACTTGCAAAGTTCTTTCATAGAATGCCTAGGTTGCAATATCATCCAATGTAATAATGGTAGTTCTATCGAGAAAAGGAATTTTACTCTACATGGTTTTTGGTTGTACTTCGATGATGTTTATCCTCGTTTTGTTATGTTCTGAAATGAAAACATTCAGCCATCAGAATTTTCAATATTTTCCACTGAATATAGCTTGTATTACTCTTTGATCAAACGCATATTAAAATGCCCTTCTTATGAAAAAAGCGCCCTCAAAGTGTCATGCCCCCCCCCCAGTTAAAGACGCATCCTACGTCCCTGTGTGCCCTTACCTGCTGCTGATGAGCTATTTTGGCCAGCTCTCCTGCCAGCTGATAAACCCTTGCGCCTGACAGCGAAACATGATACCTCACTTCTATGAGTCAGTGATGCGTCCAACTGACCAGGTTTGGTAGCTTGACAGCGCGCGTTTAGGTACATGCAGCTTCTCCGAGTTAACCCTTGTCTTTAATGTCAAATAAAACTTTTCCCTCTTAAAAAATGAGCTAATATTAGCCATGAGCACAGCTTCATTTGAACGTAGGCTATCATTTGAATTTTGACATTCAAGAAAAGGAGGACCCTTTCCGCTTGATATGGATAACCAAAGTACTTGATAAGAATATCAAAAACCTTACTGTTAAACAGAAAGATCTCCAAGTGGAAAAGCAAGAGCTGATTTTCTGCTCGAAACCTCATTAAAAACGCGATGCTTAGAAACTTTGGAAACACTTTCACTTAATGCATTAACTGTTTGAAATCTCAAAATCGTTAAAAAAGGATTGAATTTTATATGAAATCTTTCATTTTTGTATCAGAAAATTGTCTCTTTACCGTCATCTACCGATGGCTCCAACTTTACTTTGAGTTGGCAAAAAATATTCCATCCCTACTTCTCAGCCATGCTCATATGTCTTACTGGGGCGTCTCTCCTTCTTCTACTTGTATCTGTGTGCTCTTATCCAGCTTTCAAGTGCAGGGAAAAGAAGCTTACATTAACGCAAGGCCGCCCCAAATAATGGCTTGTTGAAAGATAGATAGATAGATAGATAGATAGATAGATAGATTGATAGATAGATAGATAGATAGATAGATAGATAGATAGATAGATAGATAGATAGATAGATAGATAGATAGATAGATAGATAGATAGGAGTAGATAGATAGATAGATAGATAGATAGATAGATAGATAGATAGATAGATAGATAGATAGATAGATAGATAGATAGATAGATAGATAGATAGATAGATAGATAGATAGATAGATAGATAGGAGTAGATAGATAGGCATAGATAGATAGGCATAGATAGATAGATACATGGTTGATTTGACAAAATGAAGAGGTGGCTTCTTTTTAAACAAAGATTGCAACCTTAAAAAAACAAGTGTGTGCCACAAAAAATCCAATCATTCAATCTTCTCTAACTGCATTCATGTTATGGCAATTATTCTAGCTGTCTAAACGTAAAATTTGAATAAGTTACTAAAGCACATGTTTCTGACAGCGCCATCATTTAGTATACATCAGCTAACATCATAGCTCACTTTTATCATGGGTGAATGAGAACAGATTTCTAAGCTTTCTATAGGCACTTCTAAACATAGCTTTAACTGTTTCTGCAAACCCTAGATTTGTGCTATCCAACAGGGGCACTTTTTGTGAAGCCTTTTCTTCTTCATCACCAACTTCGCTATCTTCTGCGTTGCTCTTGAATTCATTTTTAATCTGATCGATATCATCTCTTGAATACATCTCCATACCAGGCATCCCTGATGCTGATCTGAAAATCAATGTGAATTTCTTTAAAATCACCGAAATCACCTGTTGAGCATAAATCCTACTTTCTCTTTGTTCCCAAAGATTTAGCTGTCACAGTGGTTAGAGCACATATTCACTTAACTGAAGGTGCCTGATTTGCTACTAGGGTTGTGGCAGTTTGTGATTTCTCTATGCCTCTCAAACGAGAAGTTAATTGTACCTAGCATAGAACTGGGGGTAAATGTTATGAGGTAAGGAATTGGCTGACATACCTTAAAATTTTATGGCTCAGGATGGAACCTTGCCAACAAGAAGCTCCCCTTTTTGAGTGAGTTGTGTTAGGGAAAGGCCATGGTGGACTATACAAAGCCCCAACAATGGAAGAAAGAAGAAAGTGAAAGGAGAGAGAGATCAGATCAAGTTTATTGATCTTAGATATGAAAGATGGCAAGTTGTAAGATTCATGAACGCAAGACGAAGGCAAGACATTCTAAATGCTTGTATACCGTACCAGATCCAACTTTACTTGCATTCATGCATGAAAGCACAACCCTATTCAGCAAAAGCACCAAAGGACTAGCACCTGAGGGCAGCATAAATAATCTACAATTGTTGTGCGTCCTCTTACCGCGTATAGAACTTCTGTGATTTGAATGGCATGCCCTATGTCCGCAACTCATGGGTTCTGCTAGGATCCACCCATATCATTTGAAAAGTATTATCTATTAAATAGAAAATGACTGCCCATTAGAGCCTGTTACCCTGGATTGGATCCGGTGCTAATGGTGAAGAAAAAATTAAGGAAAAAACTCAGATTGAAATAACTATTATGATCATCATGATAATGGTCACAACCAGTCATTGTCATTCAATTTATGGTGATTATCATCATCACCACTATCATGCATGATCGGAAGCAGCAACTTTGGTACAAAAATATAGTGCCCTATCAAGGCTGAATTTGAAACAGTGAAGAGTTTTATTTATCCCATGCCTATGTGAAAAAACTCACTTCATTTGCTTCATGACATCATATGCTTTCTTTTCATCATCACTCATTGCTTTAAAAACTTCATCTTTTCTTTGACCCTTTTTAAAATCTAGTGCCTTCTTTGTGCAGACATCTGTTTTTTCATAACAAATCTTGTTGACCAGCTGTGACAAAGATAAATCATCTTTCCACAGAAGTTCCCCCAAGTCAGTATCAATATCTCCAATGCTGTCCTCGCATGCTTTAGCAATTGTCTTACATTCCTGCTGACATCTACCTTGCGACTCTTGTTCAACGATCTTGAGACCATTACTTGCTTCTGAGATATCATAATTTAAAATCCAGTCTCCTTGCTTTTTGTCAGGGTCACATGAGGCTTCAACAATGTTCAATATGTCATCTTCATCTACCTGTTAACAACAGCATAAAAGACTCTGCCTCGATGATACAGTAAAAACTTATATGCATGCATGATGAATCAAGTCTGAGAGGTAGAGCTCATGACATTGACTTTTCCCTTAGAGCTGTAACATCTGATACGTCACTTTGTGGAAGAGTCAATTCTAACATATCGTCGTCCATGCCTTAAGTTCTATCAAACAACACAGCAGTATATTCAAAGTTCTTCGTCCAAACAAGTATTGATTCCTGAAAAAATTCAAGCCGTTAAACTGTCATAACCTTCACTGTGCCTTGAAGATTTCCTTACCTTTTTTCCTTTACTTGGAACTTCACTTCTCAGCTCCTTCACTTGCTGCGCGATGTGCTTCAAAGCTCTTCTGCAAACACTGCATCTGATGAATGGCAGATCTTCCGTGACTGCAAAATATTTCTTGGATTTTGGGGTTATCTGCCCTTCAGCTGGCGAAAATGTGCATGAGACAACGGCCAACAGAAGCAAGATGTTGACAACCATTTTGGTTACACATGAAGATTTCCTAATGATACCCAATATGGCGCATCCAATATGGTAGCAACAGAAATAGCGCATCCAGAAAGGTCTGTCACTGAAGAATTGTGGGCGATAAAAGGGACTCCAAGGGCATATCAATGGAGTCAGTGTGTGCGACTGCCACTGATAAGGTGACTCCACACGGCGAAGGGTTTCCTAGAAGTGTGGAGGGCAACCGATCAAAGTCACAAGCCATTGACCCTCTGAAGACTGACATGACTCACAACCAGATGAATTAGGAAGAATGGCATCAGAAAGGCTACCCATCCGTGAACTCCCAAGCAATCAGCTTTATATACTGTAGCGTGTTCGGGTTCTAATAGATAGGCCAAAATAACGACACGGATTTCTGCTGAGCGTAGTATCTCTTAAATTCCGAATAACTGAACTAAATTACATTGTAAGATGGATATTTATTTGTAGTTGTAAATGACGTCAATCAACAGGCACACAAATAGCACATGACACAGGAAGTACAAACTTCACAACACAGCTAGACAACATGGTTACAGGAAAGATAATTAACATAACAAATTTACACATTTATAATACGGCGCCCAGCTAGTTAGTGCAACATTACACCTTCCCCCCTCTTAGATTTATAGCTTCCAGGGCTCAATTTGCACTAATGTGTTACAAAATCCCCAAAGCGAAGTGGAGGGTTTATGATCTGGCGAAGGGATATTGCAGTACCCTCTGCAACACGATGTACCTCCTGCCCCCCAACCCCTTCAGGTTCTGTAAACACGATTCCCGGGGTTTCTGCAATGGGCTGGACTGGCGAGCCTTGACTCAACGGGGTGGGGCATAGTCTTCTAAGCTGATTATGGTGTGCTACAAGACTTCCCTGTGTTGGACCGTAATACATAGTTGACCCCATTTTGGCTGCTAATTTTGTATGGGCCAATCCATTTCTTCCCAAACTTCCATTTCTTGGGGCGGGATAACCACACTGTTTGACCAGCTGCAAATGGTTTCAAGTCAGGGTGGCCCTGAGGATGCTGACTAGCTTGCCTCTGTCTAGCTGCTAAAAGACTTTTCTGTGCTGTCTAATTTGCAATCTGGATGGCTTTGCGGAGGGATTGGGTGTAGTCAGACTGACTAGAGGGATTCAGCAATGGTACACCTAACTCTACCTCAATGGGCATTCTAGCTGGTCGTCCAAATACCATCTCATATGGAGACAGGCCTGTTGACTCGTGTACACTAGTATTGTAGGCAAATACTGCTTGGTCAAGCCACTTTTCCCAATCTAAACTATGCTCAGAAACAAAATTAGTAATCAGAGCTTGTAATGTACGATTCTGTCGTTCTACCAGGCCGTTGCACTGGGGGTAGTATGCGGTGGTGCGTGTCTTTCTTAGACCCATCAAGTTGTAGACTTCGTGCACGAGAATGCTGTCAAAATTTTGGCCTTGGTCTGAGTGGATGACAGTGGGGGCCCAAATCGAGAAAATAATCTGGAGACAAGGATGTTGGCAACTGTTGTGGCTTTCTGGTCCCTTGTGGCAAAAGCTTCACACCATTTGGTGAAATGGTCCATTACCACTAGGATATGTCTATTGCCGGAAGAAGTTTCTTGAAATGGGCCCATATAATCAAGAGCCCAAAACACAAATGGTTCGCTTACCCTTATTGGTTGCAGTGGCGCTTTGCCCTGATGAGGTTGATACTTACTTTGACTACAATCAACACATTGTTTGATGAAATTAAGTATTGAAGTACGCATTTGTGGCCAAAAGAAACGCTCTCTAGCTCTTTTGATGGTACGAGTGATTCCCATATGACCTCCTGCTGGACTATTGTGCAAACCCTCAAGAACTTTTGGTACTAGTGTCCTGGGAATAACAATAGCGTGTCTGGGGAAGTGTTTTTAATTGTCTTGGGAGCGAACGAGGAGTCCGTTACTTACAAAGAGTTGGTCCCAACATTCCCAATAAGTACGCAAACTGGAGTTGCCTTTCCATACAAAAGTGGGAGGCTTAGGAAAGCCCTGCTCTTTCAGTTCTATGACCTTACTGATATCAGGGTCATTCCTTTGCACCTCAAGCAAATTGGTGGCTGGGGTTAGACTGATAGAACCAGCTACCTCAAGAGTTTTGTTGTGATTAAGGCGTGACAGTGCATCAGCATTTTGATTGGAGTTGCCTGGCCTATGCCGTACATCAAGTCAAATTCCTAAAGGTCCATAATCCAACGTGTAATTCTCCCGTTTGGTTCAAGTGAATGGAGCCAGCGAACAGCACTATTGTCTGTAATAACATGGAATTTTCTGCCTAGCAGGTAAACCCGAAAGTGTTTCACTGCAGTGACTACTGCAAGGGCTTCTTTTCCCATGGTTGAATAGTTTCGCTCACGCTGAGATCTCTATTCTGTGGCAATAGGGGGGTTTAGATCCAGTGTGAGTTCGAGTGCGAGTTCGAGTTTCAAACTGCGCAAGCGATCTGCGCATTTTAGACGGGAATCACCTTGGAAAGTCGCACTAAACCCATAGAGTTAGTATTCCTAACTCTATGACTAAACCACAGAGTTAGGAATACTAGAGTGCGCACTCGGACCCAATCTATTGTTTAGCGATGTGGTATCAATGGGCACGCATAATGGCGGACGTAGAGTGGCAAAAAGAGTTTCTCATAACGTTGGGCGATATTAAGGCTGCCAGAGGCATTGGAAAAAAGATGAAGAAAACAAGCGTTTGAAGTTATAATACGTCAACATCTTGTTTTGAATTGTATTTTACTTGAGCAAGGCACTAGAAGAATTAGGAAAAGGCTGAATACAAGGTAATGGGGCTTCTCGATACGTTAGGCCCCAAACATGACAGGTGAGCACCTATTTCTCCATGTTGAATCTTTGTTAATTTGAATACACAAGGGTTTTGCGATGGGATTACCAAGGACTTGACAGATATACAAGAACGAGCTTACGACATTTAATCGTGATAGAATATCACTGTCTTTGTTAGCTATTGTCTCTTAGATGTGCGGTTGGCCTTGACGATTCGCTCTGTGTGTACCTTACCAAACTGATATAGGAAAATTTTAATGTATCTCCTTGAGATATGCTTGATCATAGCTGTTATGTGATCATCTATCATTTCTTCTAGAATATGGCACTGCATTGAATGATCCTGCAATGACAGGAATACTCTATTTCTCATTCTTTGCAAAACATGGAGGACAACCTTTTCTTTGCTATGTTTTGTGTCATTCTTCCAATCAAGTAACATCTCTCTCACTAACTTGTCGGTTGTCTGTACTACTCTGACAACTGAGGATGAAGGCAAAAACAACTTACCATATGCCTTAAAGGCCAAGAGGGTTGACTTCTGTTGCAATATATGGTCACAATCAGAAGAAGATTGATAGAGAGCAACAGCACACTTGGCATTTCATGGCTCCACTCATTTGTTTGGCGATATGTCCGCTTATATAATACAGTGCATCATATCTCCAATTTGGTGATGTATTGAGAAGATGGTACACTGCAGGATCAACATCTTGACTTGTATGAGTATTCTCATTGATGGGCAGGAAATCTATTGGATATTGAATTTCATTATCTAGTGGGGCAATGCAGTTTGCTGTTGCTGGGGCTTCTATGTTGTTTTTTAACAATATTGCTCTTAGCGTATACTTAATTTCAAGAACATTTGGGTTGTTGTTCCATCCATACCAACCTCTAATCTTGCTGAAAAACATTTCAAGTGCATCTTGAGAAAATCTGTATGTCAGGACGTACTCAAATCTGTTATCCTCTCTGGACAGCAGTTTGTGACTGATTGCTATAACTGATTTAGCAGTGGTAAGAAATCCAACAATAAATGTCTTTCTTCTTCCCTTATACATAACATTACCATCCAGATCTTGCAGTTTTGTTAAATACAACTCAGTCTCTTTAATATATTCATCAATAGCCCCAATATTTTTCAAAGTAATGGGCATTTTTGCTCCCTTTCCAAATCTATTTTTGCTGTTTAAAATGTCAAATATGGTGTTGATTCGCAAAATAAAATCAGATGTTGGATCACTGTTTTCAAACCCTGGAGTCTTTAAAGTTTCAAGGAACCTAATAGCTGCTGCTACAGAGTTACTTAGTGTTTGTGCTGCAATCTTTACTTTCATTTTATGGTTCTGCCGTTTGACATGATGTCCCACCAATTTATTGCCCAAATGCAAAACATCATTAATTTGAGCCTGGTGCAATTTAACTATGAATTCCCACTTAATTGGTTGTTTATTTGAATCATAGATGATTCCTCTGTCTGCAAGTGCATTTCTAGCTAACTTGATCATATGACATGCATCTAAGATGACATAGATTTTCTCATCATCTCTCCATGGATGCCTGAAGGAGCCACCAAAATCTGTGTTTATTTTGCACCCAAGTATCTCAGCTGTTGTTATATTCTTGGCCGTGCCATCAAAGATTACAGCATGAACATTAAAAGTGGACTCGGTTAAAAAATTGATCGATTCTCTAATTATTTGGGCTTGGATCTCTGCATTGGTGTTGTTAGTGAGGAAATACGCGATTGGATTTTGCCACTTGGGCTTCAAGCCAGCAACCATAACAACAAGGACATGATTTGCAACATTTTCTCTTGGCTCACCCTGAATGGATCCATAATCAACATTGCCAACCAGTTTTCCACTTTTGTTATCAACCAAGGTTTGTGATCGTATGGAAATTTCATCAAGAATAATTACACAATCACGCTCGCTGGATTTTATAAGATTTTATAAGATTTCTCAAAGAATGAACAACATTCAGTAGGAAACCAGGTTCTGCTTCAACACTGGCTACCCAGCTCCTTATTGTTGATGGACTTGGCAAACAGAGTGCCTTTCTTACAAATCTATATCCTTTGGGACTATAGAAATAAAGTGTGACTGCAAATTCTTCAATGGTTTGATCATACCTGGATCCAGTATTTTTGCCATCATTCTTTATTTGATTTTTAAACAGATCAATAGACTGTTCATTAAAATTTTCACAAAGTCTTCAGCACTCTGCTGAGAAATATACTTGAAACTGTTTAGTTTTTCAATCAATGCATGTACAGTTTTAACCCTACGAACAGCTTGAGCCTGTAACCGCTTTACTTGCTCGTTTTTGTTTGATAGAATCAATTTCCATTTGTTTACTTTTTTGATTGGTGAAGCTGCATATGAATGGTCATGATTTGATTTCGTAAACAAAGATTTGCTACTTTTGTTGGGTATAGTTGGTTTTGAAAAACTGGCCGTTCTCTTCATTGGTGGCTTTCTTATTAGATTTTTATAATTCAAATGAACTCTATGGTATTACCATAGTCATAAGAGTAGATAGTCTGGAAACGAATAGGCTATTGTTTTATAGCCCCTGAACTTGACAACGCAACGCCACGCCTACTGAGGAGTCCAACAAGATGGCGGACAGCAACAGCGGATTTCTTTTCGGCGATGACTTGGAAGCAATTTTTGACTTAATTGATGAAGAAGATTTTGAGAAGAAAGTAGAAGAGATCGACTGTGAAATTACTGAAGAGGTATGTATAATATTTTCGTAATATATGTGCTTCGTATCGTTGATTACCTATGAAACTCGAAAGAGCATTGAATTTGAATTTAAGAACTACGATGCTGTATAGCATGGGAATCTTATGCAGATACCTTTGACGGTGAGATTTCTAGAAATATTCGTTGACAATACTGGCAAAGCGTTATGAATCCCATTGAATGCATTGTGGAATCATACACAAGTCATCGCCTCGTATTTCATAGGCCCCAAACCATAGTTAAAAAAGGATTACTGTCACGTACCCATCAATTTTACATTTCAGACTGGACTGAATGATACAGGCGGTACGGAAAAGTTTCTTTGCAAGCTCTGTGAGAAGGCGTATCTTTCCCAGCGCGGCTTATCCAGGCATATCACTGCAAAACATACTAGCCACGAAAAAGATGCAATCAGCTCCACCAGCAGTAAAACAAAGTCACCGTTTCATAATCTGCAGTTGAAACAGCTGATTGAAAAGGCAGCAGCTAAACTGAACAAAGACGATTGCTTTCAGGAATATCGAATTGTTTTTGAAAATTTCAAGATCACAGCCTTTGAGTGCTTGCCTATCTGGGAAAAGGTCAATCTTTTATTTGATTAATTCAGCAGTGCAGGAAAGTTTCTAATCAAATTTTATTTACTGCTTCTACCAGAATGTAACATATTTCCGATGTTGCCTGCCACTCTATCAGCCCTTCTTTGTTCAGAGGTTGCAAATTTGTGTTTTGGAGTTTTTGGTTCAGCAGAGTAGGGAGTTAACCCTCAATGAGGGTGCAGTTGATCATAGTGCTACAAATTCCTCTATTTTAAGTGAAAGGGAATTGGCTGCCCTTTAGTATATAGCAGGGTACTGCTTTCGAAAAGTCTATTTGAAAATAAGGAAGGCAAGTTTTTGGTTAACAGAAACAAGTCAGCAATCACTGGAGATTTTGAAAGCTGCAAAGATTAGATGACGATTCTCAGATTTTGGTGAATGCTAAAAACCGTGGACTTTGGCAAGTAAATAGCCATGCCCAACAAATTTTCACTGAAGTGGAGGAAGTTTTCCATGAAGCTTGAAAGGACTTTAAAAAAAATATCAACTGTCAGATTCTGGTTTCAAAAGTTTTGAATGACATCAATGTCACATACCACTTCAAGCAGATATGTGAAAAGTCCACAATCAAAGTAAACAAAGAGATCGCCATAAACCTATTGGAAACCCTTATTACTTTGTACATAAGAGTTAGGGTACATTCTTTTGCTAAATCTGTTAGAGAAAAGCACAAAGCGGCCAGCAAAAAAGGTGCTCTAAGAACTGAAATGAAAAAGGCAAGTTGTAGTAAGGATTTAGGGCACTGGAATCTGCATCAGTATTATTCAATTTCTTTTTTCAAATTTAGCATTGACTCCCAGCTGACTATACCTAACTTATGTCAAAATATTAAACTTCTACATTGGTCAGGCTATTCGTTGATCAAATTTTGTATATGAGCATATTTTTTATTCTATTAGCTGAACAAATTGAGCCTTTCATTATTTTTTCATCTTTTATTCAAGGGGAAAACATTTTAGAATACGCCTTTAGCGGAATTTTAGCAGAAACTTCCCTTATTGAAAATTGGTGTTTTTAGAGACCAACTTAGCTGAAATCCTATACACAACTGTATACAGGTTTATACTTCTTTGTTCCTCCATTTCCCTGAGAGCCTATTTTAGGGTCCTGTAGCTCTGGGGCTGTTAGTTTTGAAGATATCTCATTGCACAAACTGAATTTTGAAGTAAGAAGAAACGTGAATTTGGCGGTAAAACACCAACTATACCAGAAAGGACATGCAAAGCGTTGGAGAAGATTGAGACACTTGTAAACTATAGATGGAAGGGTTGAACTGCAAACTTTGATGTTACGGCAGCGATAAAGAGTTGAGAGATGATGGTTCATCTATCTATCTATATCAGCGTACCATTCCAAAAATTCCAGTACGTTCCAAATGCTATGAATTAGTTATTTTCTGTTACGCTTTGGCACAGGTTCATCTGATACTCTCCATTCTGACTCTGCTTCTAATAGAACATTTGAGCCAATTGGTGCGACAGAAAACTGCGACTTGATTATGTTTTCATTGTAACCAGTGGCATAAACCGTTGGATTATCCCGTCTGCGACCAATAGCACGCTGCTGCCCAAAATAGTTCTCAAGATCATCTTGGCAGAACTTTTGGGATAGGACATACTTGACCCCAGACCTCAGTAAGAACTTGATACACTCCACTAGAGAATATGTTGTAATTTGGAGACCTTCATAGGTCTGCCGAGAAATGAACATCTTCGCTTTGTCTGCAGCATTGAATTTCCCTTTTCTTTTTTCAATTGAGTTCTTCCATTGGCTAAAGTATGGAAGAAATTCATTTTGCAACCACTCAAATCTACCATCATCAATTTTTTCATAAGGTTTCAAATGTGGCTTTCCTTTGCGAAGATGTTCTTTTGTGTTTCGAACATTTGTACAGTCAAAGAACTTGTCCATTTTCAAACAAAAATTGGCAGTCTCTTTGTACTCCTGACCAGTAAATGATGACAAGACGGAGCTAACTGTTTCACTTAAAATTTGAGCAGCAAGTCGCACCCTCATAACTGAATATGGTGTTAGTGAGATGTGTTATATTGTTAATTTTGGCAGAGTTTGAAGTCCACATTCCCTATCTTCAAAATAAAGCTTTGAAATATGGGACCACATGATAAATGAACCATCTTTCCACATCAGCCTTGAGTTACGATGGGAGCCAGAGTTAGCAAGGCAGTTCCTTGCTGTCTTCAGAAGGTGAGGAGCATCACAAAATAGCCATATAAATCTCTTTTCAGGAGAGAAAAGGTTCAAGGTTCGATAAATGACTTCTTTACCAGCATCATCTGTATATGCCTTGAACATTTTGTACAATGCATGATTTTCAGAAGCCCTATCACAGGTAACTGTGTAGTGACTCAGCTTTCTACCCTCATAATTCGCTATCTATGCCGCCATTACCACCTAGCTTAACAACACAATTCTATTCATCCAATCAATTGTTATTTCCTGTCATAATTCCCATCAGCTCATCATCTTTTCATCTACTTGCGTCATTCACAATCAATCTTCCGCTCCTATTCTTATTCGATGAGTTTGGTAATTTTAGCTCTTTCTTATTCGCCTATATAAACACATATTTCATTTCAATAAGTTAGTCAGTCAGTCAAGCACAACAGCGCTAATCGTCGTCTCTCTGACTCCGTGTTCTCTGCATGTTAAACAAGACAGCAAGGCAAGAATCGTCCATGTGGGTTGAATCGAACAGCAGCTTTTTAGGACCAGTTTCATACGCACACCTTGAAACTGGTGATTCCTAAAACTGCAATTACTTTTAGGGAACAAGTTAGCTCCGATATTGCTACACACCTCCAGGAAATCATAAAATGTTGTATATGTGTCACTCTGTTGGTAGCAAATGTAGAAAATGTGAATGCCAGCAGGTTTACAACACTCTTTACAGCAAATACTAGAATATGACTAGCCAATTCAGATGCATTATCAAATGTTGCAAAGTTTATGTTGTCATCACCGAGATCAACATATCCTATAAGTTATCCTGTATTTTTGTTCCAAACAAGGTCTTCCTGGACTTTTATCTCATCTAAGGAAATAATCATGAATCGCTATTCGCTTGAAAATTGGCATGTTTTAGCCTTGAGGTTGTTTACTATTTGGCTATTGAACCCTATTTTGGGTTGAATAAAGTTTCTATAATCTCGCAGTGTCCTTTGACTCGGCAAAATAAGGCACCCTGTTCCATCTTTCTCAGACAGTCTGAGGTGTTCATAGGCAGCTGGGGACTTGGCATATAGACATGGCTAATAATTGCAGGATGATACCTGATCTGCTTGGGGCTTTGTGATATATATTTCATTTGTTCCTCCCACAGGGGAACCTTCCTATTGTCAAGAGATTCAAACATTTTTTGGAGGTCTTCATGAAGGTCATTTTCAACTGCGATGGAAGTAGCATTCAATTTCTTTTCAATGTGACTCTTGAGCTCCTTATTTTCCTTTCTTGTCTGCCGCAAAGTTCACAAAACCTTTGCTGAACTGGTTAGAGAAATTGGTGCATTCAGTTTTGCAGGAGTTAGACATTTTTCATGGAATACCCCATCTTTGTTCTTGGTCAATTGTTGTATGAGACCTGAGCACTCTGAGCATGTTTGACGAGAGACAAGAATTTGACATGCTTTGCTTCTCAAAATCTCATCCTGGTTGGTACTTGCACCATATTCTTCATCACTGATTTATGTTTTGGAATAATATGCTCTTTGAAGTTGCCGTTTGGTGTTGAACAGGCTCTGTTGATACCTTTGCAGATAATGTAACCAGTAACGAAATGCATCAGATTGGTCAAGGTCAGAATTCTAACACTTCTCCGACATTCAATGTAAATTTGATGGTTAACAGGCAACAACCAACCAAAGACCCACACACAGAAAATCCTAGACTACTGTCAATGTGACTTTTCAAATTTGGGTACAATATATACTGGGTCATCTTAAAATCTTCAACCAATCTGCATTCAAATTAATGTTCCAACCTGTTGCCTTAATAATTGCAGCTTTTTTCTTGACAACATAAAAATCGCTGTGATACACCTTCGTTGGATTGGTTTCAACATTTAATCTATTGACTAAGGTCTCCCGCTTGGCTATTGAATTATCTTTTCTCACTGGCAGTTTCCTAGTCTCCACTGATTTTTGGGGCAAGCACAAAGTTGGCATTGATCCATCTTTCAATAATTTTCTTGATGAATCTGCAAAAAAATATGACACCATAGCACCATTATCAAACCCCTTCAGGTTAAGATATGCTTCGTATGAAAATTAGAAACAATTCACGAAGAAAAACGATACGAATGGCGTAAAATTGATTATAGTTTAAATCAATCCTTATTCATGTAAAATCATGGTTAAATACTTACATGTGTAAAAACAATCCGCTTGAAATAGATTTTCGCAAATATGCAGTCTGTCCTCTGCAAATTGACCGCGTAGGTTAGGGTAAATACCCTGTTTCTAGTTATCACTTGAACTAGTTGATCCCTCCACTTTTCGAAATATTCATTTTTGGCCTTCAGCAGCCTGAAAATACTAATTCCCTTTTCTTCTCTTGAAATGGAAAGATAGAACAGTTCGCACCGAGCATCTTGACTTTCTTTGGGATCGCAGAAAAATGATGCACCTTCAGAGCCCTGGGCTCTAACGAAATTTTCAACAATTAGTTAAAACAATAGGCTATTGTTCGTTTCCAGACTGTCTGTTCTTATGACTATGGTATTACACAGAAGATTTATTGAGCCATCATCATCTTTGATACATCCTGTCAGATTCTGCTTTCATCGATGTATAGCTTGCCGCACTTTCTCATGCATTATCTGAGCGTCCTTCTTCTCCAATAATGCATGAGAAAGTGCGACAGGCTACACATCGACGAAAGCAGAATCTGACAGGATGTATCAAAGATGATGATGGCTCAATCTTAATGGATGAGGAATCAATCAAGAGACGGTGGACTGACTACATCAAAGCTCTTTATGCTGACGACCAAAGGACTGAGACACCGGAGATAAACAAGCCTATGGATGGACGAGAGATCACTGTAGCTGAAGTGAAGCAGGCCATGTCTAAGATGAAAGATGGAAAAGCCGCGGGGAGTGACAATATCGTGAGCGAAATTTTTAAGGCGCTGGGTGATTTTGGTGCAGAGAGGTTGACGGAAATAGCAAATCACGTTTACAACTCCGGCGACGTTCCTGAAAGAATGCTGCAATCAATATTCATCACGCTGCCTAAGAAATCCGGGACAATTGAATGCAAAAATCATCGTACCATAAGCCTCATGAGCCACGTCACGAAGATTATCCTGAAAGTGGAATTAAACCGAGTAAAGGACAGTATCAGGGAGACGCTTTCCAAGGAGCAATTTGGGTATAGACCGGGTAAGGGGACAAGAAACGCAATTTTCTGCCTGAGAACTCTAACTGAGAAATGTATTGACAAGCAAAAAGATCTGTACATCTGCTTCATCGATTATGTAAAAGCATTTGACTGTGTCAAGCATGAGGAACTGATGAAAATGATGGAAGAACTCGAAATTGACGGAAAAGATATGCGCATGATAAGAAATTTGCACTGGGAGCAGAAGGCGGCCGTCATACTGCATGGTGAGCTAGGTGACTGGATGGAGATTCAGAAAGGCGTGAGGCAGGGCTGCATTCTATCACCAGATTTGTTCAACTTGTACAGCGAGGGAGCTCTAAGCAAGATTGAAACAAAAGCTGGTCTCCAACTCGGTGAAAAGAACTACACAAATCTCAGGTACGCGGACGACACTGCTTTGATCGCAGATTCAGAGGAGAAGCTTCAAACACTGCTCGACACTGCAGCTGAGGAGAGTGAAAAGCTCGGCCTGTCAATCAACTGCCAAAGACGTTTGCGATGGCTTGCACGAGAAAATCGAACATACCCGATTGTCGGCTAACTGTCAACGGTGTAGAGATAGATCAGAAGGACAGCTTCACGTATCTTGGCAGTCTGATAACATCTGATGGGCGGTCAGATAAAGACATCAAATGCAGGATCGGCCTAGCAAAGAAGACCTTTATGGATATGAAAGGAGTCTTGTGCGAAGAGAACAGGACTAGCGATCAAGAAGCGACTCTTGAAGTGCTACATCTGGTCAGTGCTGATGTACGGCTGCGAGTCATGGACGATAAACAAAACGATGCAGAAGCGTCTAGAAGCTGCTGAAATGTGGTTCTATCGAAGAATCCTGAGGATATCGTGGACCGAGCGAATGACCAATGAAGAAGTGTTACGAAAAATGGGAACAGAGAGACTCTTGCTCGACACCATCAGGGAGAGAAAATGGAGATTTGTTGGTCATTTACTAAGAGAAGATAGTGGAATGGAGCGCCACATTATTATGACTGAGCTGGATGGAAAGAGCGCGAAAGGAAGGCCAAGGATGAAGATGCTTGACTGGATGAAGCAGAGACTCAATGTGCGGAGAAAGGTAGATATGATGGACGTCGCACGAGATAGACAGCGATGGAAGAGAACGTTTCATGATTCATCTACGGCATGAATATGCCATGATACTCGAAGAAGAAGATTACACAGAACAGAAGGAAATATTAAATGCATTTTACCCGGTAGCTATCTAAAACGAGCCACGGCCCTTTCAGAGAGCTTTTGGATGTGCCTCGTACTTATGTCGAGACGGACGGCCTAATTGAAGTTGCGTTTACGTGCTGAAGTGTGCTTTATTTCACCAATGAGTTTCTAAGCTAAGACTGCTTCCTTTCACGAGTTTGCTAGACCAGAGACGCAGCATGGAGACTGTTATTGAGCAGCAGCGCCGATATCACGAAGAAAAGGAGCGCATCATCGATGCCATGACTCAAGAAGCACTCCTTAAGAAGCAAACTTTGAAGGAGCAAATTAACTCTGATTACAGAAGCCGTGTGCTCCTCGACCGTTATAGCGACATCTCAGACAAATTGCTAAATGTTTATGAAGATAAAGATGGAATGAGGAGGGAAGAAATCAGTTCCATTGCAGGGCCGAACGAATTTGCTGAGTTCTATGGCCGACTTCGAACCATCAAAGAGTACCATCGAAAATACCCAAACGAGGTAGCAGAACCGATGCAAATGGAATTTATCAGGTATTAAGGCATCGAAATTGAATTTTTTTTGCGACACTCTCTTAACAGTTAGCCCTCATGTGCATATATCATTAATTTGTTCCCTGTATTTCTTGCTTGAATTCACACGGTTATAGTACAAGATTATAGCATAGTATAGTACAAGATTATAAGTTATAGTACATGGTTATAGTACGAGAGCAACGGAGGGTAAAAAGTTATATGTGCCACAGAAAAGTAACACCTGGCAAAGTAAAACATTTAAAGCAAGGGGCATCAAGATATGGAATAATCTTACCACAGCAACAACCAAGCTAAACAGTCTACTTCTTTTTAAAACGGCACTTTAATCTGACTTTTATTTCAATGACTGTGTAACATGCATTTATTTTAAATATTGGTTCTTAAAATCCTTTTAATTGTAATATTAGCAGCATCCAATTTTAATTCACAGTGGGCCCTGTTGTAAAAAATTGAACTTTAGATCGATTAGCAAAGGCTACCCACTTTAAACATCATCTATTATCATTACTATTATTATTACACTTAACTCCAGGTAAATATATGCTTTCCTTTCCTTTTTTGTCAATTTATTTCAATGTGTTATACAGTAGTTAGACATATCCATATGTGAGAAAAATGCCCTGATTACAGGGAAAATTGCATTAAAAATTGTTAATGTTGATGTAAGGGCACCATTGCTATTGGATAACGCTGATTTGCCAAGCAAGAAGTGTAGTCCCCAAGCTAGTGGGTACTAGCAAGTGGGGGAATAATCTAAAATGGAGTGTGAATGCACATTGAGTAATGATTTTTTCTGAATCATCTCAGTAGCACCTCTAGCACCACAGCTGGTAGATCCTGGGATTGGTTTTGACCTACGGGCAAATGTTGTGCAGGGCCTGTCAAATGCATATCTGCCAGTAAGGGACGCATTCCCCTTCTCTTGTATCTGAAGATAGCGGCGGTGCTTTGGTACGATGGACAGCTTTGCCGCTATCACAAAAAGTTGTGTTGACGCTGTATCGGTCATAGAAGGCCATATCTATCCATTGTACCTTAGCACCGCTGCTGTTCTAAGGGCACAGAAGTGAACACTGGTCAATCACAAAATGGCACCTGCTCAGTATCCCATGTTGTACTAGTTGTCATGCTCTGTTTTTCCATAGGCTAGTAGTTTTTGGAAGACTGGTTTCTGAAGCTTTTTGCTCTCTAAAATGTGCTAAATTTTTTCGGCCAGGATTATCAAAGTAAGCTACCCCACAATTTACTGCATGATTTGTTTTAACATGCAGAAGGCCACAACAAATATATCATGCCATACGTACTACACCATGGAACTGTTCTGTTACCCATGGGACCATTTTTGTGTGTTAAGTGCTTGCAGGTTGTGTTACCCATAAATGATATTCACGTTTTTATATTGATGGCTTGGCTGTAGCTTTTACATGGAGTCATGAGACAATGAAACAGTAGGTCAAGGGAAATGAAGCATAGTTGTGTAGATCAAGGAGGACTGAACACCCTTTGGTGCATGTATTAGAAATTGCTTTGTAATTATAATAAGATATAAGCCTCATCAGCTTAGATGTGATGTTAGAATATGAAGTGTTTTATGTGCTTCCCAGTTTAATATCAAGCAGCAATATGTGTGTAGCAAAGATCTCACCCAAGAAGTATACCTTTCCATATAGTTCCAGGGTAGCCATAATTTTGTTTGAGACCAACAGGTTCTGCATGCAGCTTGGTCAGGGCCACGGAAAGCCAGCACAGGTCCCCAGGTATCTCATGGCACTGGGCCCCAGTAGGTTCCCAAATCACCTTAGACTATTTTTATAAGAATTTTGCTGGCTCTTTGGGGGCTTGAACCTCTAGCCCCTCCTACCCCCAGTCTTGATGTTCCTGAGCTTGGTACATATATTTTTGATGAGAAAATCTATAGCTTTGAGCTCCCTTAGTTCGTAGGAACTCCTCTTTTCACTGCCAATGTTTTCAGGCCACATGAAAGTGGGTCAATCCACTTGGCAGCCTATGTGGGACACCTTTACTTTTATGCAAGGAATGACTTCCAAAATCAAGTTTTGTTATTGTCATCTTACACGCTACTCTTTCGGAACAAACTGAATTCAAATTATGTTGTCCGAATAGTATGTTAAGGAGCTTTCATTGCATGCATTGAACGAGCATTTCGGAATATTGGGATGCGATGATTTTTCAGGTTAAAGGAGATGAGAGAAAAGGCAGCTGAGGAGCAAGAACTTCTTGTTGACTTTACTGATGAGGAAGGATGCGGGAAGTACCTTGATTTACACGAAGTTTATACACTGTACCTCAACTTGAAAGGGATCGAGCCAATTGACTATCTGACGTTTCTTGCCGTGTTTGATCGTTTATTTGATATACCAAAAGAAAGGAAAATTCAAGATTATCGAAAGTACTTAGAGAAGCTTCTGGAGTACTTGTATGGCTACATATCAAGGGCAAAGTCTCTCCTCAATCTTGAACAAGAAATGAAAGATGCCATTGCAGATTTTGAAGAAAAATGGGAGAAAGGCTCTTTTCCAGGATGGCCTAAAGAAAGTGGAAGTGCCCTCACCCACTCTGGTGCGCATTTGGATCTGTCCGCATTTTCCTCTGCTGAGGAACTTATGTCACTTGGGCTTGATCGTCTGAAATCTGCTCTCCAAGCTTTAGGCTTGAAATGTGGAGGGACACTAGAAGAAAGAGCACAAAGGCTGTTTATGACTAAGGGAAAGTCACTAAACTCACTTGATTCATCTCTATTTGCAAAATCAAAGAGGAAAGGCAAAGGAAGTGATAATTTACAAAAGCAGAAGGAGATTGCGCTGCTAGAGGCACAGGTAACTTGCATGAATGTTTCCCCGTTCTTTAGTTTTCAAGATTGCTGTGTATTCAGAATTTCTTATCAAGGCCCTTTTTCGTCTTGCAGAGAAAGTGTAAATACTGATTTACGTCTCTTTTTTTCTGGCATCTGATATCATACTTCGTCTGACAGGCTACTCAAGTTCCCACCTTTTTCATAGACCTATAAACTCATCGAAATACTTGGGGAAGAGAGGCAAGCAACAAGAGAAAATGTAGAGCGTAAGCAGGCACGGACATCTGATGAGCTAGAGGAAGATGAAGACTCAGAGGCTGCTGGAAATGATGAGTCAGATGACGAAGAAGAGCAAGTCCTGTACAATCCAAAGAACCTTCCTCTAGGTAATATGAATTCGGCTACATCTAAATTTTGCCTATCAGGTCTGAAAATACCATCATTAGCAGTGATATTGACTGATATTCTGCCTTCTTGGAATTATTTCCGAAAAGCTGGGTGCACCTTTTTGATCGGCGGATATAGAAGCTACCCATTGGCTGCACAAAGTAGTTGTGTTGCGTTCCTCAATAGACGCATTTGTTATTGCGGTTACAAGTCTGCCCGGTGTGTGTTTCTGAATTCACCACGCCAAACAGACGTAAGCGGGACAGGCGGCTCGTACTTTTTGCGAACGCTTCGTCCCCATTGCCAGGCGACAGAAGCAGTTCCTAGGCCTGAGCAACCGAACAGTTCGAGTTTTCAGTGAAAGGTGATAACAAATTTCTTGTAGTAGTGAATCTCATATTTTCCGAGTTTGTCTCGTGAAAGCTGAGAGCTACTCCCATGTTTCGCGAATTGGCGGCAAGAAATTCCCAATTTCAAATATCCGTCACTAGCCATCCCTTTCCAGCTCTCTATCCTTGTCAACCAAAACGTGGTGGAAATCTCCCTATAGTTTATGACAGGGAACCACCAATGCTTCGAGGAACTGCTCCAGTCCATAACGAATGCGAAGTACCGGGCTGGTGTACTTTTTCCGCCTATCGTCAAAATCCATATTTGGTTTTAAGTTATCACTCTTTACTCATAGAAATTTACGAAGATCGCAGCTTTTCCACTTTTCACTGGACACACATTAGTAACAGCTAATCTTAAGTTGAGGTGTTAAATCCAATTCAAAGATTCGAAATGGTTATTCGCACTTATCCATTCCACTTCCCTACAGGTTGGGATGGAAAGCCCATACCATATTGGCTATACAAACTTCACGGCCTGAATATATACTACAACTGTGAGATCTGCGGTAACTTCAAGTATCGTGGCCCAAAGGCCTTCCAACGTCACTTTGCAGAGTGGAGGCATGCTCATGGCATGCGTTGTCTCGGCATCCCAAACACGGCCCACTTTGCAAATGTAACACTAATAGAAGACGCACTGGCTCTTTGGGACAAGCTGAAGAATTCGAAAGCCAAAGAAAGATGGCAGCCCGACAACGAGGAGGAATTCGAAGATTCAAGTGGCAACGTCGTCAGTAAAAAGGTGTTTGATGACCTGCAGAGGCAAGGGCTTTTATAAAGCTAAACTCGCATTCCATATCAGTATATACGTGTCAATAATATCCCATGAAAGCTTGATGTACGAAGATAACGTAAAAATGTGCCAAAAGTATGCAGCGGTGCTTCCAAGAATTTTGCATTTTGGCTTGTTTCTAGATTTGGAGCATTTTCAAATAGTTATGCCTTACTTAGATTTTGAAAGTTCTTGGCATATTTGACTTACATCTTGATTTGATTAAGGAGGGTAGCCCTTCAGCCGGAGTTGATTTACAAGGGGCCCTCCACTGGAAGACATTTATTAAGAAGGGTAGATCTTCAGTCGGAGTTGATTTACAAGGGGCCCTCCATTGGAAGGCATTAATTAAGAAGGGTAGATCTTCAGTCGGAGTTGATTTACAAGGGGCCCTCCACTTGAAGACAATAATTTGTATGTTTAGTTGATACATCAAAATGAAGTTTAAGAAAAAGTTATTGAGATGGCATATTTATCTTTGCCGAGATCGAATATGTTACAATTTAGGAAATGCGAACCATAAGGGAACTAACAAAACAAATACTTTGTTTTAACTGCCTTGATATCCAATTCAAACATTGTTAACAATTTTAGAGGGTCTGTAGCACCCCGTACTTCCTCTCATTGCGATACTGGCTATAGGAAACGTGTTGGGCCGATTTAACAGTCTTAATTGTATGAATCTGCACATGGAATGGAAGGATTCAGGGCAACGGTGAACTACCGGTGGAAACCTGGGAACTCTTCATCGAGTCTCTCCTTCAAATGTGCTTTGAGGGAAAGTGGTTGCAGATTCGGTTACGAGCCGACGAAAAATGAGTTGAGATCACTTTCGGTGGTCGATATCCAGGGACACCAAAGTGACCCTGGATATCGACAATCCGGGTAACTATCGTCCAATTTCGCTTCTTCCAGTCTTTGGGAAAATGCTTGAAAAACTCATTTATGATTCTTTATATTCACATCTTGTTTCACATGAGCTACTTAATCCTAATCAATCAGGGTTTCGCCCAGGTGATTCAACAGTCAAGCTGTTAATCTCAATAGCGCACGCGATATTTGAAGCTTTTGATTGTAATCCTTCCCTCGATGTACGCTCGGTATATCTTGATATTTCGAAAGCATTTGACAGGGTGTGGCACGATGGTTTGATCTAAAAACTAAATTGATGTGGCGTTTCAGGTAATCTTCTTTCTCTTGTCAAAAGTTTTCTAAGGGATAGAAAGCAGCGAACTGTTTTAAATGGGCAGAGTTCTTCTTGGGGAGATGTTTCAGCAGGAGTACCCCAGGGCTCTATTCTAGGACCTTTATTTTTCCTTGTATACATAAATTACCTTACTGAAGACTTGATGTGCAATGTCAAGCTTTTCGCTGATGATACGTCATTGTTTGCGGTCGTCCAAGTCTCTAATGCTGCTGCAAATGGCATGAACCACGATTTGGAGTTGATAAGACAGTGGGCTCATGACTAGAGGATGTAATTTAATCCAGATCCGCAAAAACAAGCTGTGGAACTCTTATTTTCAAAGAAAAAGGTAAAAGCTGATCATCCAGAAGTTTTCTTTGACAAACACCTGTGATGAAAGTAGAAGAACATAAACATTTGGGAATTGTACTGGATTCCAAGTTGACTTTTTCTGCCCATATCAAATCAGCTATCTCCAAATCAAGAAAGGGTATTGGTTTGCTGAAATATCTCTCCAAATATCTGCCCAGGCATACCCTGAACGAGTTATACAAGCTCTATGTGCGACCACATCTTGATTATGGGGACGTTATTTACCATATTCCAGCGAAAGTATGCCAATTCAGTGGTAGCGTCGTTTTACCAAAGTTAATGGAGAAATTAGAGTCCGTTCAATATTCTGGTGCGCGAGCAATGACGGGAGCATGGAGAGGAACATCAAGAGAAAAGCTGTACACAGAACTTGGCTGGGAATCATTCAGTTGCAGATGATGGTGCAGACGCCTTACTTTGTTCTTCAAGATCATTAATAATCTAACTCCAGTTTACACTAAGGATCCAATCCCGACACTTCAGCACTCAAACTACTCTCTTCGCAACCGGGATGCTATTGGGCGACTTAAGGCCAGAGCAGAAAAATTTAAATCTAGTTTCTATCCTCATTGCTTATCAGAATGGAATGAACTTGATCCTGAGGTCAAACTTGTACCATCCGTTGCAGTTTTTAAGAAGAAGCTTTTATCAATAATCAGACCCCCTGCGAGATCCATATTTGGCATTCATGATCCAACGGGTTTATTCTATCTCACTCAAATTAAGGTTGGTTACAGTAGATTAAATTTTCACAAGTTCAAGCACAATTTTAGGCATACTGTAAACCCAATTTGCCCTACAAACGATGGTATCAAGGATACGGAACACTTTTTGTTGCTTTGCCCCTCCCTTGCAGTGCCACGCAGAGATCTTCTCACTGGAGTTTTTGCTTTACTTCTACCATTTGGCTATACAAATCTCCAAAAGAACGTTCTACTGCAGATCTTATTGTATGATGATGAAAATTTTTCCTATGAATTAAACAAAAATATACTCCTGCTAACAATACAATTCATTCACAAATCTGGTCGATTTTATTATAACATTTTGTGCAGCTGTATAGGGCACGACCAAAACCACAAATTCTCATTTTCTTTTTCCCGTATGTTTAACGTCTGTCTCGAATTAGATGCCAAGCAATATCTGTGATTATGTCGAAACAGCCTATGCAAAAATTTGTAAAAATCGCAGACCCTTGGCATGCAATTCGAGGCGGACAGTAGTTTTAATCTCTATGTTCAATTGGCATCGGGGTAGTCATGGTCTTTTGCTCCCCGGTGCATCGTCTCTGTAGTATTTTATAGCTGTATAGTATAGTAATCTTGTAAAGTAGTGTAGCTTGTAAATTCGTATTGTAATTTTTTAATGGATATATACAAAAAAACACCAAGGTGGAGGTTTCTGCATTGTCCGCGGAACCTGGGAACTGAGGAGGAGCGACAGCTTTCTCTTGCCGCTGCGCTGGTGGTACATCACTTCTCAAGATGGCGGCGATAATTCGTGTAATTCAAGAGCAGTTGAATGTTGTCAAATCTGTTGGAGGGTACAAAAATGCATTCAGGAGACTTCTCCGAGAAGCAAATGTACGAACAGGTACACTTATAGGTACAGATAAATTTGGAAATAAATATTACGAGAATAATAATTACATGTTCTCAAGAAACCGTTTCGTTGAGTTCCCATATGCAGGAAGACTTGATTTTGACGCCACTCAGATTCCACCGGAATGGCATAGATGGATGCAGTACATGACAGACGACCCACCCTCTAAGTTTCCATTGACTGCATCGAAGTTTGACAAGACCCACCAAGTGAACGTATCTGGAAGCCCGAAAGAGTATGTGCCATACAGTACCACAAAGCCCAAATTGCATGCTTGGGTCCCTACAAAGAAGTGAAGTAGAAGTTTGACATCTTGTGAAAATATGTAGCATCAAAGGATAGTGAATCTCATCTGAGGTTTTGATTGGTTTTTATGATTGTCAAGGATATTAGGGTAACTGTTGAAATAACTTTGCTTAGATTCTTTCATTTGTGTATGAAAATATCTTTCACTTTTGAAGTGTTTTTCAGATTTTATGCTTTTCTTGGTCAACATTGATATTTTTCACACTGATAGAGATTGAAAGTCCATGGCCTAGTGGTAGAAAGCTTGCTCTCTACGCAGTAGGTCAGAATTTGATACCCGGTTGCGTTATACCAAAGACTTGAAAAATGCTATATGCTATTTCCCTACTTAGCATTCAGCATTTAGGGAAAGAGCATGGGAGTGAAACACATAGTGGTACCACATGGCCAGCCCCCAACTGTAGCATCCCCTCCAAGGCAGTTTTTTTATTCATATAAAAAAAATTTACAATGATGCTTACATTCTACTATACCTATTGGAAAACTACTAGACAACACCACAGTGACAGTACCAAGGAGAGCAAAAAACAATGACTACCCCAAGGCCAAAACACAAAGACACACAGCATTAAGCTAAAACTGCAGGATACACTACTAGATTCTGCCACGCATTAGATGTCAGATCAGGGTTAGGATGAAAAATTGGAAGGTTGCGAAAGGAAACTCGTCCCTGATGTTAGATGAAAAGGGATCTGATATCTAATATGAAACATAATTTACAAAGGAAGAAACAAGATAAATTTACGTAAAGATACTTTACCTAAAATTTACGCACAGCTGCGTGACCCACAGGCTGATGAATTGGAGATGGGTGCTGCCATATTCACCAAAATGGTGAGGGAAGGAACTTGGACTTTTTTGAGAGTTTGGAAGGTATATCAAGTTATCTTTTGATGGATAATTTTTTTCAAGTAAGTAAAATAATATATCATTCATTAGAAGGGAAGTGCAGCTATATATTGAACTTTATAACTAGTGCCATAATGATTGATAGAGCCATGTCCAGAGAAAGACACACATTATTAGTTTCAATATTGACTTGATGGTAATAATTATCAGCTAATTAATGGTCAAATGTTGGATGAATTCATAATGAATTAAGAACTAAGAATGTTTTGAGATAACTTGATCTGATCTCCCTATCCTCTTAGCCTTTCACTTTCTTCTCTCTTCTATTGTAGGGGCTTTTTATAGGTTGCCATTGCCTTTCCTTGACATAGCTCTCTAAAAAAACGTGTCCCACCATCAGATATGAAACAAGAAGCAGAGACTTTCATTGTTATATGATTGATGATTGACTCCTGTGCATTTTTTATTAGCGCTCAAATTGATGAGACTGGTCATTATTGAATAGAATAATTCAACAGTTCCCAAACAGTATTCTTGCCAAAAATTTGCCTGGTCACAAATTTTCAATCAAAATTTGATTTTGCTAGCACATTAGGATTGAGTTGAATTTCATGGTATGTGATTAGTTTGGTTGCAAAGATGTCCGTACAATTTACGAGAAACAAGCTTTGGCATTGGGAGACCTTTGCCGGGCATTTCCAGCAAAACTGTTGGAGTGTCATAAAAAAGAGGACTTGAATATGCATCATCTTATTTCAATCTGAACCATGCAATGATCATACTTTCTTCGTTCCTGGCTTTTTTCCACATTTTTGAGTGAGAGATGGGTATAGAATTGCCATCTGAACATTTTTTGACTCTTTGATTGACTGCACACAGACATTGAACAGACTGTGGCACATTATTTTTTCTTAACTGCCCCCATCTGCTTATTATTATGTTGAAGTCACATTTCCGCTATGCTATTCTGCACACAAGAGGCGCATCTGTAGACATCAGATGTATCTCATTTCTGGTGATCAGAAATTATCTCGCGAGACTGAAGCTGCTAAGAATGGATACTAGATACTCTAAGTCAAATTCTTTCAATTTGATTTAGCAGCCTTTCATTAATACTGATGAAAAATTAATCCTCTCCTTCCTTCACGAATCTTGAATAACAGCAAATATCAATAGCTCAATCCTATTTCATTTCATAATGCCAAAACTAATACAAGGGAGTAGGTATTCAGCAGCACCTAGCAGTGAGTAGCAAGATTGGAGGGGGAGCAAGGGGAAGAACCGTTTGAGGGATTTTTGAGGAGCTTTAACACATGGGAAACATGACGAAGGGAGGAATGATGAAAACAGCAAAGGATAGGGAGATGTGGAAAGTCGTGGCCGTCAATGCTCTGTAAGAGTATGATACCTAGAGAGAGAGAGAGAGAGAGAGAGAGAGAGAGAGAGAGAGAGAGAGAGAGAGAGAGAGAGAGAGAGAGAGAGAGAGAGAGAGAGAGAGAGAGAGAGAGAGAGAGAGAGAGAGAGAGAGAGAGAGAGAGAGAGAGAGAGAGAGAGAGAGAGAGAGAGAGAGAGAGAGAGAGAGAGAGAGACCCTGAGAGAGAGAGAGAGAGAGAGAGAGAGAGAGAGAGAGAGAGAGAGACCCTGAGAGAGAGAGAGAGAGAGAGAGAGAGAGAGAGAGAGAGAGAGAGAGAGAGAGAGAGACCCTGAGAGAGAGAGAGAGACCCTGAGAGAGAGAGAGAGAGAGAGAGAGAGAGAGAGAGAGAGACCCTGAGAGAGAGAGAGAGACCCTGAGAGAGAGAGAGAGACCCTGAGAGAGAGAGAGAGACCCTGAGAGAGAGACCCTGAGAGAGAGAGAGAGAGAGAGAGAGAGACCCTGAGAGAGAGAGACCCTGAGAGAGAGAGAGAGAGAGAGAGAGAGAGAGAGAGAGAGAGAGAGACTCTGATAAAGAGAGAGAGAGTCCCTAAGAGAGACGCTATCTATCTATCTATGCCTTGTCAATCTATGCCTATCTATCTATACCTATCTATCTATGCCTATCCATCTATGCCTATCAATCTATGCCTATCTATCTATGCCTATCTATCTATGCCTATCTATCTATCTATCTATCTATCTATCTATCTATCTATCTATCTATCTATCTATCTATTTATCTATCTACGCCTATCTATGCCTATCTATCTATGCCTACATATCTATCTATGCCTATCTATCTATGCCTATCTATCTATGCCTATCTATCTATTCCTATCTATCTATGCCTATCTATCTGTCTGTCTCTCTGTCTGTATGTCTGTCTTTACCCCATGACGAGGTAAATTGGGCGAATTTGATCGCTTCACTTGTATATGCTCTTCTTTTCCTAGAGGGGCCCTCTTTCTAGACCAATAGAGAGAGGTCAAATATTCCTAACCCAGCTTTTCCCTGATTTGAAATTAGCTTGACAGGCTAAAGACTCTCAGTTGGCAACTTGTATATGTTTTACTGTATCAGCTTACTACCTATCGGAACATGCATGGCTACCGCGCGCTCTTCAGAGACCTTTCAACTGGCGATACGAACAAAACAGGTGAGAGCTGATATGACCAACGCATAGGGAACCGCCCGATGCTACACATGCGTGCAAGTGGACGAAGTCTTTAATATTCTAATCAACATCTTTCTAAAGAAGAGTCGCAAGCATGATGTTTTCGTGGGAAGCCTCTTGAATGATTACGTCTCAAAAGGGCCTACTTAGGAGGTGATTCCCTTTTGCCTGTCATCTTTTTGCGAGCATACAATTTCGGTAGGAAGTTTTCCATACAAAAACCGTTGATCTTATTAGAAATAGTCTTTTTGAAATACTGGACCGTTTTAACCAAGGACCATTTCAAATATAGTCGAATTTGACATCATTGATGATTCCCTGTTGAAAGACTCAAACAAGAACGCAAGGCATCCATGCATGAAGATTGGCTGCCTTCATTCAACTTCGGCAAGTTCCTCTTTGTGACAGAACATAACCCCTGTTTTGTACCACCTTTTCCGTCAAGAGAACTAGCATCAAAGAAACCTGTGACCAACGACGTGGATATAGGCTACAAGGTCATAGCGAAAACCGCTAATCGATCTGTGATCATTCTCGTCATAGGAAACTCTTTGTTGACGTATTCGACGGCGTGCATACCTAGAGCAGTGTTACTTATTGAGTGAGAATACAATGAGAAACAAAAGATATCATTTTGGCATTCATAAATCAATAACCTGAAGTCAGTTGCCGTGAATTCTGCTGCTTTTCATGGAATACTATCGCTAGGCGAGTGAAGGAGAGTGCGCGATTTGTACCGTGTTTATTTGAACACATGCTTATTGATCGGCAGCAAGACAGCGCTCAGAATTGGACTTCCTTGTTCGCATTGAAACTTGAGAAAGACGATGGTGAAAATTGTGACTGGGTTATTTTCTGCTTTTTCGTTGCTACAGCTGATAAAAATGAACTGGGCATCGCCTGAAAACAATATCAATGTTGTGAAGGCGAACGGCGAGCTGACAGGCAATCCTTGTCAAAGACCCAACTTTGTGGGCAGAAAAATTCCTACACCTGATCTCTGGCTTAAATCTGCACAGTTATTGGCGTTCTGTTATGAGCAGGTTCGTACATCAATCATTAACAACCTCCTCATAATCGATATTAATATGCAACTTGAAGGAATCAGCTGTAATAAGCCTTCAAGGCCGTCTGTCCCTTTCCAGTCCTTCAAAACTATTCAACGCAGTTGCTTTGAATGTTTTCTGCGCTTTCCGTTTTTTCTAGATAGCTATTTTAATGATATTTGATCTTACAATTTTCCAAGTTTCAACTGCATTTTGATTTGAGTTCTTTTATCTTTGAATGGACATTGATTTGCTGTAGAACCCTGATGATAGCAGCATTTGGAATTATTTTAGGTTTTTTTGCTGGAATATTCGTAATCACGATCATTATCCATGGATATATACATATATATAGATACATATAAATATATATATATATATATATATATATATATATATATATATATATATATATATATATATATATATATATATATATATATAAAATGGCATGGTAATTCTTACTAATTCTTTGATCCAGCGACTCTCATTGAGCATATTTCTCTGCAGGTAATTAACAAAATTATTGTCAGGTAATGACAATTGATGCAATTATAATGAGGTACTATGACAATATTGAGCTGTACCCATTAATAAGCTGTATTGTGAGTAACTATGGTTCAATTTGAATCCCCGAATCCAGGAAAGCGTTGATCACGAAGTCAGATTTCATTTATCCAACAAGCAAACGAGCTATTTGCAGTTTCATTGTACGAGTTGTGAAATAATTGTAAACACAACTGTGTTTTGTGTGTGCTTCATACAATCCACTCAGGTAGATTAAGGGCACTGAGAAACTATTCATAACGACCGGTGCCCTGGTGCCTCCCATCGATGTCACCACACCCTATAATCCTTATTCCAGGGGAAATAGAGAGCTGGCAATTCTTCTCACTCTAAGTAAAAGTTAAGCCTGACCTGTTGCTCAGACTACTGACCACTGCCAACGCCTTCACGAACCACAGGTCTTTTCCCATGACTTCATGGAGAACCAATATGTGTCATGCAGAAAATACTTGTTGTACCAAGTGAGGGACTTCTTTTTCCGCATGCGAAGATCTCACACATCCAGTTAATCAGTTTTCGGCTACTCTTCAATTCTTCAAGCTCTGATCATAGATACAACACTGCCAAATAAGGACTTAATGAGTACCACTGCGGTGGAAGGGCATTATCGACGCTCTCCGTTAACAGAAACTCCGTTTTTTTCATTGAAAATTGTTTTTTAGTCTGTTGTATTGGGGATTGTCCTGGTGACCTATGAAAAGGCCCCAACGTAGAAGGCATTCACCCCCTTATACCCGTCGGGGCTGCTATTGTCACCAGTTAGTGCGTTGCTGATCAAAATTAGCATAGAGATCCCTCAATGAAATTTCAACTGAGTAACAGAGTTTGCAAATTTTGTTGAAAAACCAGTTCCACAGTCTGGGGGTTTTTCATGATCCTTACCGAAGAAGATGCTGCATGATCAAATTCTTAAAGCAATGTCGTTGGAAGGTGGAAAGCTCCTTTGCTTGCCGGTGATTACGACCGGTTGTGTGTCTACCTGTCCCCTCTCAAAAGATTGCTTCAACCTCGGATCAGTATTTCTCCTTCGAAGATCTCTTATCTTTGCCGAAAAAGGAGTTTATTTCCATCTGTGATCACAGAATTTTGTTCCTGATTAATCCCATGGTTCTAAATTTCCAGTAGCTTGATTTCGATTGATTGTAAAAAGCTTCGTTGCTTTCCAGAACTGCTCTGTTTTTTGCCCCCCCCCCCCAAAGTATTGATTACATTGGCACTGTGCACCCATTCATGACCCATGAATATGCAGAAGACGATGGACCAGTGCAAAGGAGCGACCATATCTCGAAGCATTAATAAGGCACCAAAATGGACAGACGGAATACCTCACGTTGTTTTAGAGCATCTGCCACTATCATGAACATTCGTATGGTACGTGTCTATTCATAAAGGATTTTCCAAAGGCTATTCATATTAGATCCATGCACAGTATAGTTAATTAACGGAATATGCTCCTATGATGCGATGAAAGGATTGATCCGATTTCAGTTGTTATTTACGGTGCTGACGTCATACCTTGGATGATTTTACTGTTGCCCTAGCAACGAATCGTGACGTGGCCGTTCTACGTGTTGCACGCGGGCGTTCGACGTAGGTAGATGTATGCACTGATTTTCAAGCATTGATCTATGGACCGATTTGCTGGTTGCCCTTTGGTCTGCCAGAATGGCGGTGTAGTTGTTTTCAACTCCCATGCACGGGTTTCTTTGTTGGCAGAAGATGACAGTTGCGTGTGATCGAATTTCGACGTTTTACCACATCACAACTTTTAGAAGGAAGTCGATCAAATCAATCATTTTGCAATCCTCACTTGCTCAAATCGAATCTAAGATCCACTCCTAATAGAGATCGCGCCATGCAGCCCTCAGCTCGATGACAAAGTGCAAGGTGTAAAGGCGGACCCTGTTCAGCAACAATATGCATTTATAAGCCGAAAAGGGGAAAGGTCTGAAAAGATTCTTAGCGTACTTGGGCAGTACTCTACAACTTTGCCAGCTGGCAGTGGGCTTATTTGCCCAAGTCATTTTATTATTATTGATTATTATCAAACATATTTTAACGTTAACTTTTTCAGAAAATAAATTCTGCTATCAATAAAGGACCTGCGTTTAAAAGAAAAGGCTAAAAATAGACATTAAAATCTTAGTGAGTCTAAAATTTGAAGATTTTTACTAAGCGTTTAAATATAAGAATATATTTTTCATTTCGCACATGTTTGGTTACCGTTGTCAAATCTCTACAGCTCAAATAATACATGTGAAGTTGTATTTGAAATAAACTTTCATGTAGCACAGCTGTTTGGTTTCAAATATAGGAAGCTGATTAATCTCTTCTATCTAGTGTCAGGATTTTGAAATATTGCACGATGAATATCTCACCGTTATACCCTGCTGCATTTAGCCATTTTGAGAGGGAAGGGATGGCATCATCAAGAAAATCTGAATATGATGCATAGAGTTGGTAAGCAAGTGTCTGGGAAAGCCGTTGGATGGTTTTATGAACAAGAAATACGGGCTGTTTTCTCTATTCAACTAATTGGAATGATAACATGAATTCAAGTAGAAGCAAGAAGTAGGCATGGTAGTTAGAGAGAATGTTTAATGTGCTCACGGTTCCTTGTTTAAAGCACACTCTTGCACGTTTCTCTTCGCCCTCCATCGGTCCACCAAAGAGTAAACGGATACCAGGTGTAACGCTAGGCGGGAAGTGCGTCGAGGAAAGGAACAGGCCACCCTGCCACACAATTCAAAAACTCAGATTTCTACCTCTTTACTAAGCTGCCCCCAAGCGTGCATTTCATGTATGGACTTATCTCTATGAGTTTCTCAAATGAATTTTAATGCCCTGCATATTTCCAAGACGCCTTAAAATGCTGGCCTACGTTTCCATTGTTGTTTTGGTAGCAAATTTTTTCACATGCCTAATTCTTTCATTTCGTTTCCGATTTTTTTCTCTCAGCTATGTGATAATGCACTTATCCTCAGTTAATACACTTATTCATCAGGACTGTTCATTCCACAGATTTCAACTAATCACCATTCGTTTGTTTCACAGTATGGAACCCTCAGAAGCTCAGATAAAACAAAGCAGCAGAAGGTGTGCCTTCCGGGAAACTGCAAATCGGTATGTACGTTAATTAAGCAAAATCATCTAGGAATCTCTTCTTCGTTCAATTTCATTCTACTCAGTTTGCATTCTTTAATTTTAAGTAAAGTATTCGGTAAAGTAAACAGTTAAAACTGATTTCCATGCTGCCCTGCAAAATTACAGCAAACTAAACTATTTAATTGAAATCATAATACAATGTAAAAGGCAAGGAAAGCAAGTTAATTCAACAAATGGGTTTTTTACTGTTTTTGTGTTCATCTTTCTTTCTCGTCTGGTCTCCATAGCTCCACTGAGCTTCCGATCGTTGCACCAGTGCCGGTAATGGTCCCGGGGAGCTTGCCTACTTGCTCCTTGCTAAACGGCAAACAGGTGTCACAGCAACCTAGCCCCATGCTAAACCCCCTTGATATTTTTCTGAACTGACGGAAACTGGAATGGAAATACTATTGGTAATTGATTTAATCGTCATCTGAGTGGCGACTGATCACCCTCTTAAAGGGAAGTTCTTGTTCAAACTTGCCGTTGATGTGCAATCAGGGTGTGCATAGTTTCCTGAAGTCACAGATTTCTTGTAACCAGGAATACTTGTTTCTAGAAGCCCAAAGGAAGAATTTCGAGAACTTTGGCTCTCTTGAATCACACTCTATCCACACAACATCCCTCGGCTAATGTCTTCACCGATAGAGACCAAGATCAGTTATTATAAGATTTCGAGTCTGCTAGCAATACTGAAGGACTTCTTTTTATGTATTGGATGCGATGCCTGGGAAATGCACGCACTTCAAGGGAAAACTAGTTTTGCTTTCCTCTTGATAAGCAACGGTCTGTTTATAGCTATGAAACTAGCCTTTGAATAATGTGTTCCTGTGGTCTTAAGGCTGGCAACCTTGACTTGAACTATACGTGACATTTTAAGTGAGAAAATCGATAGGAAACCAACTAATTGATCCTAAGCAGACTAACCTCATTAATTTCTACATTTAATCCTTCATGAAATGGCAGTAAGACGAGATATGGGTCGTCTTCTTCTCTGTCCCTATGTTAATGCTTAGATTTTCATTTTACATTACCTTGTTAGGGATGAGGCGCAAAGATGAATGATCCTTTCTCTTTCCTCGCCTTCGTTTTAAGAGCAAGTTTTTTCATGAGGTGGTCAAGGCTGCGTTTACACTGTACCGGATCACTTTTTGATCCGAGACAAAAGTGTTAACGGATCAGCCGTGCGTTTACACTAGATAAAGTGATCCGGTGCAACTTTGTACGTACTATCAGGTACAGTTTTGTACCTACTAGGAAAGAGGAACAGTTCTGTAACTACACTGCTCCGAAACTTTACAGGTACAGTGTAAACGAGAGGGAAAAGGAACACTTTTGTATCGGATCAAAAAGACGTTGTTTGTTGCATTTGTATCTGAGTCTGTGGGTTGAGTGACCTTGTGGCTTGTACAGATTCCATCAGGTAACTGAGGCTGAGCTTGGTCGGGTTAGGCCAATTTCCGGACAGGCGACCTCTTTAAGAGCAGACAGCGCATCTCGTTCTTCGAAGGGGACTTTTTACTTGGGGTCTTAAGCCTGCCTATGGCATGCACAATAGGGTTGAACTAGCTTAGAATCACTATAAACCGTTCTAAACTGCTCGAAATATTCAGTCAACTCTTTCTAATTCGAACTCATGTAATTCGACATTTTGCTAATTCGAACAAAATTTTCAGATCCATGGAAAATCTCCTAAAAAAATCCTCTATAATTAGAATCTCTGTAATCCGAATTGTTTGTAATTCGAACATTTTTACGATACCCCAGAGATTTTGAATTAGACAGTTGAGTGTGGAAACCTTTTATTCGAGTTCAATGTAAACTACAACTACAAACCTCCCTAATACATAGGTAGTTTGAAATTGGCTTGCCTGGCTTGGGGTTTACAATGTAAAACTAATGCAATGGGAAAAAGAACAAAATAAGTGTAAATATATATGACAATGCACATTGAGTCGCTAGAATGGGACAGGTCTAATAGGGAAGAAAGTCAGGATTCATCTTAATAGTAAAATCTTCTACAAATACTTTCACTAGCATTGTTCTCAGGAGATCAAGGACATTATCATTCCGGTTCCTCTAAGGCGTGCCAGGACCGCCAGAAGCTCACCCATTCACACTCTTTCTAAGTTTCATTGCCTACTTCACGAACTCTATCCCACAAATCATAATTCATCCCAAGAATGTGCCATTTGTGGAACGTCTTGCCTTCTCCTTCTCTTTCCTACAACTTACCCTCTTTCAAATCTAAGATCAAGAAACTGATCTGATCTCCCTCTCCTCTTAGCCTTCGCTTTCTTCTTTCTTCCTTTGTTGGGGCTTTGTATAGGCCACCATGACCTTTCCTCAACATAACTTACTGAAAAAGAAAAGACTCGTTCAGAAGCCTCCTAGCAGCCAGCGGCAGGGCTCCAAGTTTCTCTCAAAGGAATTTTGATTCGAATGAGATGGCTTTTTTTGGCCTTCTTCACAGATGGTGCTCTTGGTGTGAACATCTCATAACCTCAATCCACAAATCCTTCATCACGAGATCGTACACTTAAGCCATCGTGCTACGGTTCCAGAGATGGATGCTCGAAGCAAGAAGATGGCGGTTTTTCGTTAATTTGAAATGGTTCATTCTTAGAAGCTGCTAAATAGTCTTGATTATTTGCAGCTATGACAGTAGATGTGATAATGGCTATGTGACTTTGTTTTGATTTGACTCGACCCGAAGCCAGGGCCCATTTCCATATCAAGCCTGCACGCATACTTCTCTGCATGCAGTTCATAATGTATTGGAATTTTCAAATCTCTTGTGTGCAGCTGCCATGATTCTCAGTATGGGTACTAATGATTTCAACAATAAGAAAGTTGTGAGTGGCACCTACAGAAAGGATTTCGTGACTTCGTGTTTTTACCCGCTGCGAGTCCCAAGAGATCTTGCATAACTTTCTATTTATGTTGCTATTGTTGTTTGCAGGACATTTTTTAACATATAAAATGGTGGTGAAATTCCACACCAGCCCCTTCCATCATCCCACCAGTGGAAAATGTTTGCCCCAAAAGTTAAATTCCCTTTCCCTTCAGGGAATTTTTTTACTATTTTGGTTCATTTGATCTGCTGTGTTCAAGAGCTGAAACTTGGCGAGAAAAAATGACAACAGATGGACGTTAAGACTAACAGCATGAAGACCCTGATTAGGAAAAAGAAGCAAAGGCCGACAACGTGTGAGATGGATTGATGACATCACAAGATTTGCAGGACAGCAAATTGGCACCAGAAGGCACAAGATAGAGTTTGATGGTCAAAAAATGCTGAGGAATATTTCCTGCAGTGGGCGGAAACTGCTGGAGAACAGTAACAGTTCAAGAGCTTCTGTTCCACATTCTGGATACTGTAAGGGAACAAAGAAACTGAGAACAGCCATGGACATTTATTGCGGACGTCAATTTGTTCAGAAATTTTTCAGAAAAGATGGGAAACTTTTTACTATACACTAGCAGCCAATCTTTTCGTGCTACGGTCTATAGCAATATTTAAGGCTACTGTTGACAGCCTGTTAACTGTGGATACTTAATGTGCCCTTTTCTCAAATGCCTAAACCAGTGAAGTATTCTTAAAAAATGCCACAGTTTTTGGTTTGTGCTGATAGGAAAAAGATGGATTTTCCTATTTTCAGGGCTTTTCGCGGTTGAGATGTTTTTAATGCTTTCTTAAGTTAGACGTAAAAGTATTTTTGGAGGTCGTGCATGCTTTCAGGTAGTCTTCAGTATATAGCAAAGACCTGAATGGAATGCTACGTGGCATGACAGGCAACGATGAGTCAATTTCGACAAGGACAGATGCAATATATGCAATACCAAGCAACTGAGCTTTCAAGCTCAACCGCGTGATTCACTAATAGACTTTTCCATTAATGAATATCTTCTGATTTCTTGTTTGCAACAGTTTAACCTCCTTGCAAGCAAGAACTCAAATACCACCCGATGGATGGATGGAGAAACTTTCCCATCAAAATTTTAATAGATGCTATTAAAAGGATTTTGAAAGGACGTATTTAACTTTTAACAGCTAGATCTAAAAATTCCACACAAAACCCGTAGCATGCGTACAGATTAGATCGTCTTCAAATTTTCAAGAGTTTGTGAAGTTTCGCAGAGCTTATTACATTGATTCACCACTAAGAGCTTTAATCAGAATTTTCTCAAAATTGAATAATTAATAATCTTTATCTCAATCTTATAATTACAGCGCTATTAACTGAACTGCGTTGCATACTCGATTTTGAGCGTAGCAGAAACCAGAGACAGAACTCTGAGTTTTTTCTAGGGAAGTGGAATTCATTAGGTTGCTTCCCGTTGCCTACCTCACCAATGGCGTTTTAAAAGTGACACATGGAGGAATCTAACTAGCAACTCCTGTGTTGTGAGTCCAGATAACCACTACGCCTCGGCACCACTATACAGCGCTATTACTGTTGTTGAATTGTTAATCTTAACTTATATAGTATGCAGATGGTAATAATTTGAAGATAGATGGATTCAACTGAACTATGAAGAGGACATTGATTAAACGGAAAAATTAAAAGAAAATAGAAAGAAATCCTTGTACTTAAAGATGCACCGTTCAGTTCAGTTTAAATAGATGCTATGCTATTCTTTGCTATTCTTTCGTGGTAAACATGTTTTGTCAATACGCCAGGGTTCCGTCACTCGGATTTTCTTCTTGTTTCAGTGTCTGTCCGCCTGCACTATGTCTGACTATGAAGACAGAAAAGGATGCTGGGACCATTGTGTAAGTCTTACCAATCTTCGTTCTTCTACTACGTCACTATCCAGGGATTCATCATGATACTGAGAGTCTACTCACGATAGTAAACACGGCATTGACCTGCCTTCTGAGACGTAGGAATGTCTCTCTAATTGATGCAATAAATCATTGAAGCAACGAATCACCAAAAGTCAATCCAAAACTTGCCATATTCTCATAGATGTCTGATACTAAGGCTAATCGAGCATCGTAGTATACATGAATGTATGTATAAATATATATATATAAATATATATTTCTATATATATATATATATATGTATATATTTATATACATAGATATATATATATAAATATATCTATATATACATATATATATATATATATATAGCAGAAATGCAGAAAAGATCGATTCTCTGTTACTCTGAGTTTCGTGCGAAGGCACTCGTCAGACAGACTATAACTCTCAGACTATAACAACGAGTTATAGTCAGTCTGACGAGTGCCTTCGCACGAAACTCAGAGTAACAGAGAATCGGTCTTTTCCTTTTCTGCATTTCTGCTATCAACGCTCTGTACTTTGTACATAGAGCACTATATGGTGGTGAAGACAGCACCCTCTATGTGATATATATATATATATATATATATATATATATATATATATATATATATATATATATATATATATATATATATCACATAGAGGGTGCTGTCTATATAGATATATATATATATATATATATATATATATTTATATATATATATATATATATATATATATATATGCAGAAATGCAGAAAAGGAAAAGACCGATTCTCTGTTACTCTGAGTTTCGTGCGAAGGCACTCGTCAGACAAACTATAACTGAAACACATTCCGAATTACATTGATTTTAAAATAAGCGAATGGGTTAAAAATAGGGCGAGAGTAAAATAAAGTAAGATAAAATTGGGATAAAAGAAGCCGTTGGCAAGTTACTGTCTATTGTCTAGGTGATGCTATTGTTCATTAAATGATATTTGTTCTCGTGTCGGCATTTGGAGATAAGTTCAGAGCGTTTGTTCAGGGGGTTATTGTTGTGGCCGTTGATTATGTATAATTTTTCCGATGTACAGAGGTCGCACCTTTTGGAGATGTTTTTGTATGGTTGAGCTGCAGTGATGTATATATATATATATATATATATATATATATATATATATATATATATCTATATAGACAGCACCCTCTATGTGATATATATATATATATATCACATAGAGGGTGCTGTCTTCACTACCATAAAGTGCTCTATGTACAAAGTACAGAGCGTTGATAGCAGAAATGCAGAAAAGGAAAAGACCGATTCTCTGTTACTCTGAGTTTCGTGCGAAGGCACTCGTCAGACAGACTATAAGTGAATCACATTCAGAATTACATTGATTTTAAAATAAATGAATGGGTTGAAAATAGAATGAGAATAAAATAAAATAAAATAGAATTAGGATAATAGAAGCCGTTGACAAGTTGTTCATTAAATGATATTTGTTCTCGTGTCGGCATTTAGAGATTAGTTCAGAGCGTTTGTTCAGGGGGTTATTGTTGTGGCCATTGATTATGTATGGTTTTTCCGATGTACAGAGGTCGCACCTTTTGGAGATGTTGTTATATGGTTGAGCTGCAGTGATGATAGTCCATTGTACTCGGTAGTCTGTTTTGTTGTCCTTAAGTTGCCAGATGTATTTGGAAAGTTCGGTGCTGTTGGAGTACTTTTTTTTCTTAAATGACAGTTTATGTTGAGTAAATCGTTGTTTGAATGTTCCTTCAGTCACGCCTGTGTAGTTTTTCCCGGTTGTGTCTTCGTTTGTTGTCACTTTATCGTTGTAGACAATGTTAGTGGTGAGGCAGTTGTTTTTCAGGGGGCAGTCTTCTTTTATGCGGCAGTTGCATGATTTTGGTGCTGGGGTGGATGTTTTAGTGATGAGGATTTTCTTGTTGTGTTTGTTGATGATGGAGGCCATGTTTTCTGTGCAGCTGTAACTAATTTTTAGGTTGTTCTTATTGAAGATGCTGTGAAATCTGTGGGTTTTTGGAAAATCTACATCCTCCACGGTTTATGCGCGAAGTACGGAAAAGAAAGTATCGGACTATATAGAGATGACGGATTAGCTGTATTTAAGAACATTTCAGGACCAACAGCAGAACGAATAAAAAAAGGCATAACAAGACTTAATATTTTTTTCATATTATATTTTTAACCCATTCATTTATTTTAAAATCAATGTAATTCGGAATGTGATTCAGTTATAGTCTGTCTGACGAGTCTCTTTGCACGAAACTCAGAGTAACAAAGAATCGGTCTTTTCCTTTTCTGCACTTCTGTTATATATATATGTATATATATATATTTATATTTATATATATATATATATATATATATATATATATATATATATATATATATATATATATATATATATATATATATATATTTATATATACATAGACAGAATAGCGAGAGAGAAACCAGTACTAGTTCAGAACTCTGAGTTTCATGCTATGCAATCATCAGCTAAACATATACTAAAAAATCTTAACGGAATGAAATTTTCACAAAATTTTCAATCGCAACACCGTCAAAGTTAGCTACAGCTGCGCTGCAAACGTCCATAGAATAATCAAATCCCACAGCATGACCGTTTGAAACGCATCAGACGAGCCCACCAACGACTGCAACTGTAAGCCCAAGACGATCTGCCCCCTTCAAAGGAGCCATAGAGAAACTTCCCTGGTCTTTAAGTGGGACGTTGACGCACCAAACGTCCCTAGAAAAACTACTTAGGAATGACCGAGGGGGAGTTCAGAAAACGCTTTTACGGCCACAAACCATCCTTCAACAACAACAAATACGCAAATACCATCACTCTATTGACATAGATCTGGATCTTAAAGAATACACACAACATTACACCTACACTTTCCTGGTCCTTTTTACACCATGCAAACTCATACTCTAACAATGGAAAATCATGCTATTTATGCTTGACAGAAAATTTCGCCATCATGTCTCACCCCTCACCCGATAACCTCCTCAACAAACGTTCAGAACTAATTTCCAAATGCCACCACTCCAACAAGTACCTCCTGACCAACTACAAGTCGAACGACTAGATCCCTTCTCCTTTGACGTTCCATCCCACCTTCTGCTGATCATTCGTTTTATCTTCTGCACGTCAGGTTTCCTCTATTATTTTTACGTATTGCGTTAAGATTATTTCGTGTATGTTTAGCTGATGATTGATTGCATAGCATGAAACTCAGAGTTCTGAACTAGTACTGGTTTCTCTATCGTTATTCTGTTAATCGCTCTAGTTCGACTATTGAGCACTCTAAGTGATTTTATTTATCACTCGTCTCTTAGATATTTCCACGTACACACACACACATATATATATATATATATATATATATATATATATATATATATATATATATATATATATATATATATATATATAAATGAATACATATATACAAACATATACTGAGATGCTTGATTACAGACCTGGAATATATCTATTGTTAATGGGCAATGAGAAGCTATTTGCTTATCGAGCAGTGTCCAGGTCCTTCCTCTCGGTGTGATCATACCTCGTGATTCCCACATTTGGAATTAGAGAGAGCTAGCGACTCTCCTCACTTTAACTGAAGGGTTAGCTACGATAAGATCAATGTGCAAGAATTTTGCCACTGAGCTATCCTGATGCCTGACTATTATAGGGCCGCGCAAGAGCTTGAAGGCTTTTCTTTGAACAAACGGTCACTTGATATGCTTTTGGGCAGGCGAGATATACAACGTAACACATCGTTTGAGTAATCCATACTTGAAGGCATAAATGTGCTTCAAATGAAGCCCATCTTTTTCATTTAGTTGAGTTTAAACGCGAATTATTCAACCCCAAGTAATGAAGAAACTATTTATCTTTAATTAGCTTCGTCAAAAATTTCGCGAGCTATTCAAACAAGCCTTCCCTCACTTGCAGCCTTTATCGCCTGTAGTAATGAACTGGAAAATATAAACAGTGGAATTTGCGGCTTCTTCAAGTAGAATCGTAGAGATGATGGAACAAATATTTATGATGATGTTAAATAAGTTTGTGCCGATTCTTCTGAACGGGAGAGATTTTATTCCAACCGAAAGTTAATGTCAAGAGAATTTAGCCGTATTTAAATAACCTTTGGTACAGGTCACTAAGCAAAAATGACGTAATCTCTTCCACGTGCCCGAAAGAGCAAAGCGAAGCAATTTTATTTTTCAACGCAGGCCGGGGCTATGCAGCTGATGTGGGCCTGTGCATTACTGCTTATTCCCTCAGTATTACGTCTGAGTACTCATTTACCGACCACGGAAGGATGAACGGGTGAGTTGGCTGTTGGCTTGTGGTTATTGGTTCCGACGACGGGGATTCGAACCAACGCGAGTAGACCTCCCATGATTCGAAACACTGCGATTAAGAGAGAGCCTTTGTACGATAATTGATAATATGTTCGATTCCATATGTTTTGAACGTACACTTTGTGGTCTGTATGACTTTCCCTCCATCTCGAGTTGAAATGAAATTTTGGCATGTCTTTTTGCCTCAAGCTTTATGGAGACTTTTGCTACGCAGTTAAACGAAAAAACAGCATGGGCATTTGAAAGCAGTTTGTAGAAAGAGAGAGAGAGGCCAGCAGACATACACATGTACATTGAAAAATCTCAAGACGCTTTGTAACCAACTTTGTCTTAGCACACGTCGTATCCTCGTTTTGATTTTAGTAATTTGTTTCTTTTCTTTACACACATGATTTTACCTAGATGTCAGAGGTAGAAATTTGGACACTGAGAAGCTTTTTGCTTATCGAGCAGTGTCAAGGTCCTTCTCCTCGATGTGACCACACCTCGTGATTCCTACGCCTAGAATTACAGAGACTGGCTGGCGACTCTTCTCGCTATAAGGGAAGGTTTAGCTGAGATGGGACTCGAACCACTGACCATAGGATCAATGCGCAAGAATCTTACCACTGAGCTATCCTGACACCTTTATATTTGCTTCTGCCAGGTCGGGATCAACAAGGATGCATGTAGACGAGGATGCAGCTTTTATTTGAAGATGTACGGTATCAACTCTACGGGTCTGTCATAATTTCATTGAGATTATTAATTGCTAGGAATAAATTTTGCCTCGAGGAACAGGACGTATACTGCTTTGACTAAAACAGGGTCATTGTTCCTCCTTTGGTACTGATTTTCACTGCTTTGCGTCACGTTAGGACGGGCGGCTAACAAAATGGCTACGGCACATGTCTTCTGTTATGACCATCTGGGTTCGAGGCGCCCTCGTGTATATTTCGAGGGTACTTTGCGTAGTACTGGGGCTGAAATGTTGCGAGGAAAAGAGCTGGTCACCTTACCCCTCACTGTACCGTGGCTCAAGATGGCAGCCCACAAACAAGGTGCTTTCCAACGCTCATTTTGAGCGTGGAACTCAATTTCACTTTACCTTCTGTTACGATGCCATCTATGGCCTAGTGGTAGAAAGTTTGCTTACATAAGGTAGGCCAGGGATTCCTGTCAAGTCGTTGCAATGACTTGAAAAATGGTACATCCTTGCTTACTTACTTCATTACTTACTTACTTGCTTACTTACTTCATTACTTACTTATTTGCTTACTTACTTCATTACTTACTTATTTCATTATTTACTTCATTACTTACTTACTTAATAACTTGCTTACTTATTTGCTTACTTACTTCATTACTTACTTACTTAAGAACTTACTTACTTACTTACTTAATAACTTACTCACTTACTTACTTAATTACTTACTTATTTGCTTACTTACTTACTTATTTGCTTGCTTACTTCATTACTTACTTCATTATTTACTTCATTACTTACTTACTTCATTACTTACTCGCTTACTTACTTCATTACTTACTCGCTTACTTACTTCATTACTTACTCGCTTACTTACTTCATTACTTACTCGCTTACTTACTTAATTACTTACTTCATTACTTACTTACTACATTACTTACTTACTACATTACATCATTACTTTCTTACTCACTTACTTAATCATTTTGGGAAAGAGTATGGCAGTCCAAAACGGTTAGACTTAATTAAATAAGATTCATTGAATTTTCGCTTAGAATGTGAAAGAATTAGTTTTGAGGTACAGCTATTCCAACTTTGTGGCAGATACTTTTTTTTTTTTTTTTTAGTGGGTTATGTTGAGGAAAGGCTATGGTGGCCTATACAAATCCCCAACACAGGAGGAAAGAATAAAGCGAGCAGCTAAGAGGATAGAGAGATAAGATCAAGTTTATTTATCTTAGATTTGCAAGATGGCAAGCTGTAGGACTCAGGAAAGCAAGAAGAAGGCAAGACGTTCCATAAGTTGCATGTTCTTGGGATGAATGATGATTTGTGAGATAGAATTCGTGGATTAGGCAGTGAAACTTGGAAAGGGTGTGAATGAGTTGAGCTTCTGGTGGTCCTGACACGCCTCAGAGGAACTGGAATAATATCCCTGATCTCCTGAGAACAATGTCCGTTAAAGTATGTATAATAGATGGAAAGATCTCCAACTAAACGACGATGGGAAAGAGGTTGGAGCGATTTGGTGAGGTTAGGATTATTAATGAGACGAATGGCTTTGGACTGGACTTTGTCAAGAAGACAGAGAGTAGATTTTTGAGCACCACCCCACACGTGGGAGCAGTACTCTAAAGAAGGACGGATTTGGGACTTGTATATAGATAGAAGGTGAGAAGATGAGAAGATGAGAAAAACCCACGGGCTCTGGCGAGGAAACCGAGCTTTTGAGATGCATGTTTAGCAAGGGAAGGGATGTGAGTTTTCCAAGTGAGATTAGATGAAAGAGAAAGACCAAGTTGTGTGAAAGAAGCTGAAGTGTCCAGTTCATCACTATTCATGAAGACAGCTGGAAAGTTTTGACTGGGTTTGCGTGAAATGATAGCCTGTTTCGTCTTGCTTTGGTTGAACGAAACTAGGTTGTCTTTACCCCACTTCTCAATGACTGTCAGATCATTGGAGAGAAGCGAGGCTGAAATGTTTCTGTGAAGTTGGATATCGGTGGAAGCATTGTCATTTGGATTGAATGAAAATGAGGAACTTAGGAAGGTATCATCAGCAAAGGAGTGAATGCTAGAAGACGTGGAGGTGAGCAGGTCATTGATGAAGAGGATGAAGAGTACAGGGGAGATGACAGAGCCCTGGGGTACACCAGCATTGATAGAGTGCAGATTGGAGAGGAAGCCGTCCACTCTGACGGCAATGGACCTATCAGAGAGGAAACTACCAATCCAATTAATGAGAGTGTGATGGAGACCAAACATCGGCAGTTTAGCGAGAAGACCCTTGTGCCAAACGCAATCAAAGGCCTTGGAGATATCGAGAGAGATCACTCTGCTCTCACCACTGGATTCTAGAGCAGAGGACCAGACATGGACAGCAAAAGCAAGAAGATCACCAGTTTACCTGGCTTTTCGAAAGCCATACTGGTGGTCAGAGAGAAGATTGTTTGTTTCAAGGAAGGTAAGAAGTTGCTCAGTGATGATGGTCTCCATAGTTTTAGAGATGAGTTAAGTGATTGCAATGGGACGATAGTTGAGTGGATTAGACTTGTCGCCTTTTTTTGGGATAGGAAAGACGTGGGCTTGTTTCCACGAGGTGGGAAATGTGCCAAGAGTGTAGGAAAGCTGGAATAGTTTGTTAAGAATAGGGGCAAGTTCAGGAGTACAGGTTTTGAGAACTATTGCTGGAATACCATCAGGGCCTTTGGATTTGGAGGTGTCAAGCTGGAGAAGGGTTTGGCGAACTTTTCGTGTGGAGAACTTAATGGGTGACATAGTGAATTTTGGAGCGGGGAAGTGATGAGGTTGGACCCCTTGGTCGTCCAGGTTGGAGTTGGAGGCAAAGACTGACGCAAAAAGATTGGCCTTGGATGAAGGAGTGGTAGAAGAAGAGTCAGAGTTGTTGTTTAGTGGAGGGAAAGATGATTGGCAAAAGTTTTGGGAGACAACTCTGGCCATAGACCAAAAGGAGCGAGAGCCGGCCTGGCAGGAAGCGATTTTGTTGTTGATGCGTTGGACAAAAGATGATTTGGCATTTTTGATGGTTTTGGAGCAAGTGTTGCGTGAGTTAATGAAAGAAGCTCTTAGTGTTGGGTTTGAAGTCGCTTCCATTCCTTGAAGTAGTGGTTCTTGTTATTCACAGCTTTGGCGCACTGTGAATGGAACCACTTTGGGGAATTTTTTTACCAGGCTTGTAAGAAGAGGGAATAGAAAGATCCATGCCAAGAAGTATTGCGTCGGTGATGAAAGCAGCAAGAGAGGAAGGATCATTTGAAAAGCCTGAAGACCAAGGGTAAGAAGAGTAAAAAGTGCGAAGGGAGTTCCAGTCAGCCTTGCT
>OZ032116.1:1947500-1960000 GCA_964026355.1 Pseudorhiza aurosa
GGAAAAGGGCCTACTGAGTCCATGACCCAGTAGCTACGATGTTAAAAGACGAATTGTCATTTCTTGCAGGTTTTAGGAAGATTGATTACATATCCGATGTAAACGTTGCTTCTAACGGTACGCTTGAAGTGATCCCGCGATCCATCAGAGTTACATACAAAGTCAGCTGGAATTTTAGCTCAGGTAGGATTGCTGCCACCACCACTCCTTATACACGCGGGCGTGGTAACTTGGGCACGTCAACAAGAAAGACAGTTGGCACTGTGATAAAAGCACGGGGGCACTGCGTTGAACTCGCCAGAATGATTCCTCCATAGAACAATGGATATCACTCTGAGAAAGAGAGAGAGACTCTGAGAGAGAGCTAGAGACTCTGAGAGAGAGACTCTAAGAAAGAAAGAGAGAGAGATTCTGAGAGTAAGAGAGAGACTCTGAGAAAGAGAGAGAGACTCTGAGAAAGAGAGAGAGACTCTGAGAAAGAGAGACTCTGAGAATAAAAAAAAGATTCAGAGAGAGAGAGAGAGACCCTGAGAGAGAGACCCTGAGAGAGAGACCCTGAGAGAGAGAGATGTGTGTGTGTGTGTGTGTGTGTGTCTGTGTGTGTGTCTGTGTCTGTGTCTGTGTCTGTTTCTGTGTCTGTGTCTGTGTCTGTTTCTGTGTCTGGGTGTATGTGTGTGAAGGAGAGAGTGAATGAAACATGAATGAGGGGATCTTGAACCCAAACCGTCTGCCCATTAGAAGTGTTCTCTAACCACTAACCAACTGCCCCTCCCTCCATTTTTCAGTATTAGCCCTTTCATCATTCAATCATCAACTTCAGAGACTGTGAAATGTTGTGGGAAAATGAATGTTGTTGAAATAATAGACAATAATTTCTGCAGCGTTTAGTAAATCGTTTTCTTTTTGAACACGTCTGAGCCGTTTTCCCCTTTTTTCACAGCTCTTAGTAAGTATGTCAATTACGTTGAGGCATCGGACAGAATTTCAGGATGCTATTCGGGAGCCGCATTTGATCACCCAAGAATTGTTGCAAAAGTGAGTGCTTGTCAACGGGCTTTAACGAAAATCGCGATTCTGACTATGTCCTGAAAAGCTGATACAACAACTGGCCTGATTATAATTTCGAATCTTTATACTAAATGAAACACTTCAGCTTTAGATTGGCTGTTATCAATGTGTGTCCAGTACCTTTTGCCCTCAGACTTACTTCTGAGTACTCATTTACCTACCTCGGAAGGATAGACAGCTGAGTTGACTGTTGGCTTGTGGTAAGTGGTTCCAAGGACGGTATTCGAACCCACGCGAGTAGACCTCGCATGATTCGAAGTACGGCGCCTTAACCACTCGGCCACACCACCATTTAAATCGACTTTATTTTCTTATTTGGTTTTTACGCAGCGTGATATAAGACTCTTTTTCATTCGGCGGTAGCATGTTCAAGTGATGATTGAATTCTTTAGATCGATGATATGATTAGATCTTTCTCATTTATTGCTGAAAGTAGCTTTCTCCAGCTTCCATTTTACGTTGTAGATTGTTGCTCAGATTCTATCGTAAGAGTCGATCATAGTAGGGTCTATATGCTAGAGAGAACTAGGTGACAATTGGTCTTTCTTTCCCCCTGTGGCTGGCTCAGGCCATTGCATTAAACTTAACTTCTAATGCCAGTAAATTGATTAAAACCCATGGACAATTTACAAGCTAAGCATATAGATTGCTGTTCATATTCCAGTGCAAAAAAAGTCAATTATAGTGAGGACTAGATACCCACGTGTCTTTGTAATTCAAATGCAATCAGCAATCCTTTTACAGCTGTAGTGCAATTGCAATGTGCATGACAGTTGATTTTTGCTTTGGGTTTAAGTGCCATACTGCTAAGTGATTAAAGTCCTGTTCTGCTGTCTGTCTTACTAGTTGGTTTTGTAGATTGTTGCTCGGATTACATCGCAAGGGTCAACTATAGTGAGGATTAACCGACCGTGTGTGTGTTCCCCCTTTGGTTGCCTCTAATTGATGTATCACAGTTGCTTTCTTTTAATGCCAGTGAATGCATAAAGCCGCATTCATTAAATCTCATTGAATTGGTTGATTTTAGCTAGCCAGAACAACAAATCAAGACATTAACTTGCCCGACCTGTGGTTGAAGATGTGCAATTTTACGTTTACAGTGAGTCTCGCCGTTTTTTGCGTTCATCTTTTCTGGTCCCGTCAATTATGATTCTTGTGCGAATAACTCTAGGTCGGATCAGTGTAGCCCTTCGCGACATTTAATTTTTACAATTGTTAGTATCAACCTTTTACAGGGGTTGTACCAGGCGGGAGTCAGGGGGCCACAACAACCCTATATGGGAGCACAACCCCAAACAAAGAAAAAATAGAGTCTGACCAATCGTTGCCGAACTAAAGCTTCTGTGAATTGATAACCTAGCCCCCTTGTTGGATGACTTAGTCCCCTTGTTTGGGAGTTTACCCCCTTGTAGAGGAACTTGGTCCCCTAGTCTGGATTAGCCTGGTAACACCCCTGATTTTTTGGGTATGTGTATAAATAGCATTGTTCATTGTATGGTATCTAATCTCAGAGGTGGTTTTAGCATTTCAGTTTCGCACAATACTTGCCTTTGTAGGTTATTCCATATGTATCCTGCTTACCTGGGGTCCCTCAGTCAAAGACCATATTTTACCCAGGTGCGTTATTGATATTAGTTGTTATTAGTTGGTCAATGTTCTTACTTTAACGATTTGACGCGCGTCATCACTTCATATCCTTGAAAATGCGACATGGTGTCGTAATGTGAATGAGTACGACTCAGAGTCATCGCTAAATAAAAGACTTGTGGATTTTTCAGTTGAATATTTCTTAAGGTGTCGGTCAGTCAGTGGTTCGATTACACCTTCAGCTAAACTTTCACTTAGAGTGACGAGAGTCACCAGCTTTCTGTAATTCCAGGCGTAGGAATCACGAGGCATGGTCACATCGAGAGGAAGGGCCTTGACACTGCTCGATAAGCATAGAAGCTTATCAGTATCCGAATGAGCATTTAATTAGTGTCCGAGATGGAATCGAAAGATGTTCAAGTGGGAGAGATTTTTGCAGTTGATTATTTCCCTCGTTGGACCGATCATCCTCCGAAGATCCTGAGAGAAGGAATCTTTTGTCTGCATAGGACTGGATCTTTTTATACCGACCGATTCCAGAACCATAATTGAATACCTAGCCAGGCTTGAATGTCATACGAAAGATTTCATAGTTATATATTTTTCAGCATTCTTGGTTCAGGGAGTGGGTCGTTGCATTCTGAAGCCTTTAAGGTTCTTAAAAGCGACACAAAACAAGTTGTGTCGTCGTGTAGTGGTTCAACGTGTGGACTGATGACGCAGGGCTTGCGAGTTCGAATCTTGCACGTGCCAAAATAATAAAAAATAACGAAAGACACCTTCATGGCTGAGGAAGGGAACGGGATCCACTCCCCTAGAAAAGACTCAGAGCCTTGTCTCTCATTTCTTCTGCGCTCGAAATCGAGTTTGCAATCCAACGCAACATTTTCCTCGTTGTAATCAATCTCAAAAGTGATCTTTCGAATTGATTTCAGGGTGCCATATTTTTCCAAACGCGCCCTCAGGATGTGTAAATCTGCCTTCAACTCCAACATGTGAGTATCCTCGAGGTTTATTTACATGGGTTTTACCATTGCCAATAAACAGAAAGTCGTGGGATTCATTTAGCGGCCCATCGAAGCCCTTATTGATAGCAAAAGTCTGCACGTACTGAAAAGGCCTATACATAAATGGGGAATTGTCATCATTATTATCACTATTACTATGCAACTTACCTCCTAGTTTCCGTGGTATGTCCGCATTTTGTCTACAATCAGGCCAGCTCCCGTGGCTTGAGATAACATATCTTTTAATCTGTCTTGCTAAACCTTCTTTCCTTGTCTTCCAGTGTCCTATTTCGCCCTATTTGACGTAGTCCAAAGTTTTCCGATTATTCTGGCAGACCCTGTTTTATTATTGTTTTTATATAATGATAATAATAATTATTAGTATTTTTGTCGTCATTATCATCATTAATAACTAAGTGCTACTCCTATGTAGGAATGACTGATTGCAGAAGGTGAGAGAGGCAAATGTGCGAAAACAATTCTAGTGATGTCTTGTTCATCTGTTGGCAGAGAATATAGGGGGGGGGAGATAATCGCTAGCATCGACCACTCCCCCCTCCCCATTGCTTCAGGTGTTTTTAGTCGGGTCATCTAGCCTTGAATGACCCGAAGAAAAGCATCGCACGCTCGATTCTACCTTGATAAGAAAATTTTTCAGGAGAGCGCAATGCTCGGAGAACTTAATGATAGTGAAGGATTGTCAGTCCCATGCACGATATGATCTTTTTGCACACCTTGCTAGAGAGGTACTGTCGTGAATCAAAGCATCGAGAGGTTGGATGGATAGTTGCTTCACTCGCAGCAGTTTACTCCAGGCTGCCTTTAATGCATGGTGAATCGCAACATTTTACGATGAATCGCATTTCTAATTTGGCATTCAGCCCCTAGATATTTGCTGAGTATCTGTCCAGCTAAGCACTTGACGTACTGCCTCCACCGTCTTGGTGAATAGGGACAATGACCTGCGGCGGTATCAACTGCACCAACGAAAACCTCAGAACACTGGACGAAATTGACCAGACGAAAATCAGAAAACTGATGGCCCCGGACTGATTCGACAGGAACAGGATGAATAGGGCGTGTCAATCTTCTGTTATCAAATTTTTGGGCAATACACCTGAGTAAGTACAGTGAATACCACAGCAAGGGGTTGGCCAGCTGGTAGCTTTGTTTCTCGATCAGTGATTTCATATGTAAATAATCTTAATGAAGTCCTCCTTACAAATATCTTGCAGTAAAGTATGATTTTAATCCAAACCTTTGCCATAAGCCGAGCCCTAACCATAATCCGAACCTTAACTCTTATCCGAACCCTAACCTTGTCAGTAAGGTTTCAAAGAGCGCCTTAACAACACCTACGCAGAAATTGTGGAAAATTGGAACACTAAGAAATCTTATGGCCACTCTCATTTAACATTCTGGATAATATCTGGAGCTCAAATTTTATCAACTCATGATATCGTGTTGCGGAATGAATGCAGTCAGTCTTGCTAGCTCAGCATGGAATTGAGAAAAAATCGATTAAGAGTCACGCATACCTATTTTTCTTTGTTACCCCTTGGTGAGAATGCGGAAAAGGCCAGCTTCAACTGCTTACTTTATTAACGGTGATGTAAAATCGAAACTCAAGCAATGATTCTTGCTAGCCACCTGTATTGATATCAAAATGAGTTGTTGATGTAATGATACGTTTAAAATCCCCAGCTGCGCCGATCACCATTGCCAGCATCTGGAAAGAGTCATTTGACTGCATAACATTCAAGTGCCCATCGTGTCCAGTGAATGGCAGCAGTGACTTTTGCGAATGCTTAGTTGGGACATACAACACCACCTTTAACTGGAGTGTATCCGATACCAGCATCTTTGGTATCCTCCAAATCGAATGCGAACTTTTTGAAAAGTTCAGCACTTCAGTTGGTGTTCTTCTCATACGTAAAAGAAGGCGAGTCTTAGACAAGGTAAAGTCACCGTTGTTCCTTGTTATTCACTTTTTGGCATCTGATTTAGACACTGTAAGGCAAGCGTCTCAAACTTGCGGCCCGCGGGCCAACTGCGGCCCGCAGAATGATAATTTGTGGCCCGTGTCTTAGAATATAAATGGAAATATTTGAGAGCATTGGGATGTTTTTATCAGAGCCTTTCTTGCGGAAGACCTGATGCGGCCCAGCCTCACCCAGAATCTGCCTCCAGCGGCCCCCAGGTAAATTGAGTTCGAGATCCTTGGACTGTTAGAAAGCATTGCTCGATCACATGTGCTTAATAGCTTCATGATGCTGTCACCTTGTAGACAAAGCGATCGGTTTAATGTACATTGCCTCGCACAATTCTGCTCTCTAGAATCGTTGGTAGCAAAGGGCATTTGCTTCTTAGACGTTTTGATAGAGTTTCTTAAAGATAGAGACGCATTTTGGAGAAATGATTGATAGAGAATGGAATGCATCTTGAGAAAGCGATTTGCCCCTGAAATGTGATTGCAGTCTTTGGTTGATTTTTATCAAGAGTATTCGAGCAGAGCTGTGCCATACTTTTAAGAAATGAAGCATTTATTTTTAAAGTATATTTGCATTATTGCTCGAACTATGCCAGGATATCTTTACTTGAAAGCAGAAATATTTGCTACCCATTCTTTTTCAATAATCAATCATAGGTCTCATCTGTGAGGAGAAATTTTGCATCAAGTTATCGGACGTAGAGTCTTATGCAACTCTTATCATTATTCTCTCGGAAGGATGTCACTGTAAATCGAAAGATTTCAAATTACATCACCGTAAACAACTGTGTACCATTTTTAATGTGCGCAGTTCTTTTTTTAGAATGCCAGAAGTCTATTTCTTACCGGCCTCGAGTTTGGGAAGAATTACTCATTCAAAGTAAGTCATTAAGAATTGAAGGACTGTGTATTTTGCACGATAAATGTGATATATTTTAGGCCACATCATATTTTTATTTAGCATTCCAATGTCAACGAGGCTTTGCTGTCTTAGGCCGGCGCTTATGATTTCATGCATACGTTTTCTGCAGTAAAATTTGTAGAAAGGCGTTCTATTAGAGTCACAGATTTTACAAACGATGGCAGTTAGCCTAGGTAGGAACTTAGTTGGGTATTTTCCCTGAAGGCACGCGTCTCGTTCTAATTAAGATATTCCAAGTGGTGGTAGATGGGTTTTATTAGGTGGTAGATGGGTTTTACTCATCGTCCGGGGCAGTACCACCACTCTATTATCTAGTGCCTTCAGTGACTATGTCACTTTCAGCTCTAGGGTAGAGATGCCGGCACTTGTGGTTGGTTTGTCATCATGAACAGGGTCTGCTGGTGACTGACTTGCCAATCTGTTCCCTGGCTATACCTGAGGGTACCGTTGGAAAGGGTGCACTGCAGGCCCGCTGCCAGATAGTACAGAGGCCCAAACCCATTGGTAGCGCTTTGGGAGGCTGCCTCATCAGCTGGTGTATAATCCCGGGCTGCCTGTTATGCCAGTTCGCAACTGGAGCCACTCTTAGCTCGCAGCTCCGGGGGGCCCTTCTGAGGCCACAGGATAGCTAAGGGAGCTCTCAAGGGATTTCAGTTTACCGCTACCACTGTCATTTTGACGGTCCCAACCACCACTCACCATTCCTTCAGCATAGTTCAAAACGATTTAAACAACTCAACTGCAGCAACCAACGTGGCACCTAAACCCTTTTCCATCTCATTCTGCAACATCCGTGGACTTTCTTCCAACATTAATCCAATACATTATCATCTCCAATCCATAAACCCCTATGCACTCTTCCTCACTGAAACCAAAATCAAACCTCTTGATCCCAGTAACAGCACCGTTCTCTCTCCTCATCTCAAATGCCCAGGCTATGAGTTATTTTCCTCCTTCTTCCCTAATGGTGGGGTCTGTGCATTTATTCGCTCTGATGTGCAGATCTTTCACCTCAAGCAATTCGATCTTTCTAATCCTGGCTTTCAACTCTTCTGGTTGAAAATTTCCCTTCCTCATGCCACAGAGTATATTTGCACTCTATACCGCTCTCCTAACTCAAACAATCATGAACTTCTCTTCGACCACCTTTCTAAATCAATCGAAACCATCACTTTACAATCTCCACGCTCTGAAATCATTGTTCTTGGTGATTTCAACATCCACAACTCCGACTGGCTCTCCTATTCCTCCAATGTCACCAACCCTGCTGGTCGGGAAGCTGAGGCCTTTGCCATTGTCAATGACTTGACACAGGTAATTTCAGAGACGACACGAGTTCCTGATCGTGCAGGAGACAAAGCAAATACTCTCGATCTTTTCCTCATATCTAATCCTAGCATTTACTCTCCTCCCACTATTAGCTCTCCTCTTGGTAACTCTGATCATTGTCTCATAAGCTTACGGCATAGCTTCCTCCCTCACTTGGATAGACCCTTTGCTCCGCAAAGAGTCTTCCACGACAGCAAGGCTGACTGGAACTCCCTTCGCACTTTTTACTCTTCTTACCCTTGGTCTTCAGGCTTTTCAAATGATCCTTCCTCTCTTGCTGCTTTCATCACCGACGCAATACTTCTTGGCATGGATCTTTCTATTCCCTCTTCTTACAAGCCTGGTAAAAAAAATCCCCAAAGTGGTTCCATTCACAGTGCGCCAAAGCTGTGAATAACAAGAACCACTACTTCAAGGAATGGAAGCGACTTCAAACCCAACACTAAGAGCTTCTTTCATTAACTCACGCAACACTTGCTCCAAAACCATCAAAAATGCCAAATCATCTTTTGTCCAACGCATCAACAACAAAATCGCTTCCTGCCAGGCCGGCTCTCGCTCCTTTTGGTCTATGGCCAGAGTTGTCTCCCAAAACTTTTGCCAATCATCTTTCCCTCCACTAAACAACAACTCTGACTCTTCTTCTACCACTCCTTCATCCAAGGCCAATCTTTTTGCGTCAGTCTTTGCCTCCAACTCCAACCTGGACGACCAAGGGGTCCAACCTCATCACTTCCCCGCTCCAAAATTCACTATGTCACCCATTAAGTTCTCCACACGAAAAGTTCGCCAAACCCTTCTCCAGCTTGACACCTCCAAATCCAAAGGCCCTGATGGTATTCCAGCAATAGTTCTCAAAACCTGTACTCCTGAACTTGCCCCTATTCTTAACAAACTATTCCAGCTTTCCTACACTCTTGGCACATTTCCCACCTCGTGGAAACAAGCCCACGTCTTTCCTATCCCAAAAAAAGGCGACAAGTCTAATCCACTCAACTATCGTCCCATTGCAATCACTTAACTCATCTCTAAAACTATGGAGACCATCATCACTGAGCAACTTCTTACCTTCCTTGAAACAAACAATCTTCTCTCTGACCACCAGTATGGCTTTCGAAAAGCCAGGTAAACTGGTGATCTTCTTGCTTTTGCTGTCCATGTCTGGTCCTCTGCTCTAGAATCCAGTGGTGAGAGCAGAGTGATCTCTCTCGATATCTCCAAGGCCTTTGATTGCGTTTGGCACAAGGGTCTTCTCGCTAAACTGCCGATGTTTGGTCTCCATCACACTCTCATTAATTGGACTGGTAGTTTCCTCTCTGATAGGTCCATTGCCGTCAGAGTGGACGGCTTCCTCTCCAATCTGCACTCTATCAATGCTGGTGTACCCCAGGGCTCTGTCATCTCCCCTGTACTCTTCATCCTCTTCATCAATGACCTGCTCACCTCCACGTCTTCTAGCATTCACTCCTTTGCTGATGATACCTTCCTAAGTTCCTCATTTTCATTCAATCCAAATGACAATGCTTCCACCGATATCCAACTTCACAGAAACATTTCAGCCTCGCTTCTCTCCAATGATCTGACAGTCATTGAGAAGTGGGGTAAAGACAACCTAGTTTCGTTCAACCAAAGCAAGACGAAACAGGCTATCATTTCACGCAAACCCAGTCAAAACTTTCCAGCTGTCTTCATGAATAGTGATGAACTGGACACTTCAGCTTCTTTCACACAACTTGGTCTTTCTCTTTCATCTAATCTCACTTGGAAAACTCACATCCCTTCCCTTGCTAAACATGCATCTCAAAAGCTCGGTTTCCTCGCCAGAGCCCGTGGGTTTTTCTCATCTTCTCACCTTCTATCTATATACAAGTCCCAAATCCGTCCTTCTTTAGAGTACTGCTCCCACGTGTGGGGTGGTGCTCAAAAATCTACTCTCTGTCTTCTTGACAAAGTCCAGTCCAAAGCCATTCGTCTCATTAATAATCCTAACCTCACCAAATCGCTCCAACCTCTTTCCCATCGTCGTTTAGTTGGAGATCTTTCCATCTATTATACATACTTTAACGGACATTGTTCTCAGGAGATCAGGGATATTATTCCAGTTCCTCTGAGGCGTGTCAGGACCACCAGAAGCTCAACTCATTCACACCCTTTCCAAGTTTCACTGCCTAATCCACGAATTCTATCTCACAAATCATCATTCATCCCAAGAACATGCAACTTATGGAACGTCTTGCCTTCTTCTTGCTTTCCTGAGTCCTACAGCTTGCCATCTTGCAAATCTAAGATAAATAAACTTGATCTTATCTCTCTATCCTCTTAGCTGCTCGCTTTATTCTTTCCTCCTGTGTTGGGGATTTGTATAGGCCACCATAGCCTTTCCTCAACATAACCCACTAAAAAAAAAAAAAAAATTACTGGATTACCGTAATTCTGCTCCGCAACGTTACATTAGGATGAAGCATGGGTGTAGCCCCAAGTGGAAGTCGGGGGAAGTCGGGGGAAGTCGGGGGAAGCCGGGGGAAGCCGGGGGAAGCCGGGGGAAGCCGAAGCCGGGAAGTAGGTGGAGCTACGGTCTCCATTCAGATTATAATTGTTGTACCAGTGATTTGATGCGAGTAAATTGTAAATGAATAGAGAAGGAGTTTTAACGCAAGGAAATTAACGCAAGCTTTTGTACACTGGTGGTCAAAATTTAAGAGCCAAATTGGATAAAAAATTTTGGCAACACCTTGAAAGATTATAACAGCCACGAACAAGATTTTATGGCAAGAATACGATTAACATGTGTCTCAAATGTAAAAGAACTATTTTTCTAAAGCAGTAAGCTATAAAGGATTTTTTTTATTTAATATTGGTTCCTCCGCCCTTTGCCTTGATTGTGGCCTCAATACACCGTGGCATACTGTCTATCAATTTTTCAAGATAAGGCAGTAGAATCTTCTCCCATTCCACGTTTAATGTGTCCGGCAGCTCTTGCCCATTCCTGAACTTCTCTTTGATGAGTTGCCGAGAGAGGTGGTCTCAAGTGTTACCAAGTGTTCTCAACAGGGTTCAAATCAATCGATATTTTCACAGTGATGACGTCGGTTGCATTTTTTATTCAAAGGTTTAAAGATAAGGCGTTTTTCTTTTAGATTGAAATGCTCCAAACAAGAGTTTTTGGGTCAATGTTTTGCTTTCCTTCATTTCTTTGGTTTATTATAAATTATGAATTCTATTTCATCTTAAGTTACGATTGCTATAATGGTTTATTATCTTTAAGCTAGTCTGACTTCCTTGAGGATGAATGCCTCCGAGAGCATTGATTTTCTACCTTACAGAAATCTCGTTCTTTAAATTTTATTGTGAGCGAATAGCAAGTGGCTTAACCCTTTTAGAATCCTTGACCACGTCATCACAGTGATAGAGGAATCGGACGACAGAAACAGCTGCATATTTCCACTAATGCTTTCCAACCTTTACTCTAGGTCTTCCTCAGAACATCTGACAGTCAATTACCGCTGATGAGTAGCATTCCAGGCTTGGATTTTAAAAGAACCGGTATGGTTTCGTGGTTATAGCAGCAAGTCTCATTTTAAGTTCATTCCATTTCGAAATTATTGGAGCATGGTAGCCTTATCAGTTGGTATGATAAGTCTCAAGAGACACGCCAACAATTTGAGAATTACAATAATGCAAGTAAAGGCAAACTTACACTCAAATATAATATAATATAATATAATATAATATAATATAATATAATATAATATAATATAATATAATATAATATAATATATTACAATATAATATAATATGATATAATATAATATAATATAATGTAATGTAATATAATATAATATAATATAATATAATATAATAATGTAATATAATGTAATATAATATAGTATAATATAATATATTCTGGTATAATATAATAAAATATAATATAATATAGTAATATAATACAAGAACGAATTCAAATCCTTATTTTGTTGTTGAAGGTAGAGAAAGAGGGCACTTGCACGGCCTTGCAGCATTTTTTCGATCTATCAACATTTAAAGATTAAAACAGGAAGACATAGACATAATTACATTCTTCTGTCTCGTCCAAAGCTGGAAAGGACACTTAGTCATCTAGTCCCCACCTTGGATGAGACTTACGATTCAGACACTTAAACTTACACCAAAGAAATATAAACAGGTGGAATCTGAGATAGCTTGGTGCCAAATACAATGTGTGTAACGAAGTGGCATGAAGGATTGTTATTTCACATGAAGTACTTGTTTATGTGAATGGGTTCCAAAAAAAGCCGCATGGCCGAAGCCCATGTGATTTTCTCTCTTCTGTCCTAATCTGAGAAAAACCTATAAACTTACAATAAGAAAAACGACAGTGAAATTACTTAGAAAAAGACAGCTAAGTTTGTGCCAGATACTTTTCCTTGACATTCAAACACTCCCTGCCCATCACTTGTTTTATTGAGTGGCACCAACAATTAAGCAGCGGTAATTACTAGGCTATTGCCAACAATTAGCAGGCTATTACCAACAATTACTAGGCTATTACCAACAATTACCAGGCTAATACCAACAATTACCAGGCTATTACCAACAA
>OZ032116.1:1962500-2017500 GCA_964026355.1 Pseudorhiza aurosa
TGGTTCGAATCTACCCTCAGCTAGAATTTCAATTAGAGTGAGGTGAGTGACCAGCTCTCTGTAATTCCAGGCGTATGAATCACGAGGTGTGGTCACATCGAGAGGAAGGACCTAGTTACTGCTTGATGAACAAAAAGCTTCTCAGTGCTCGAAAACCCACCAATGTGTGCTAGGGTAGAAGTCAGAAAAAATTCAATGACGCCACTCCGTTCTCTTTTCTTGAGGTGTCCTCCCATCTGATTTTTACAGGTGTCCCATTCCTGGTAATAACTACTAGCCCTCGATCAAATTCAGCAGCAGTGTCTACGAGTTCCACCACGACAGAGACGACAGCTTCGACTGTTGTCAAAAGTGGACCAATTGCTTCTGCCGGTATGTATCTTTACGTTCACACCCGGTAGTATCATGACAACACCGGGCCCTTCACATAACACTTCATGAATTTTCACAGCTGGATCTGTTTTTGATGTGTATCCTCATCGTTAACTTCGGCTGCGTTTACACTGTACCAGATGACCTTTTGAAGTGTTACAGCTCAGCCGTGCGTTACACCAAATACTGTGATCCGGTACAACTTTGTACCTGGTATCAGGTACAGTTTTGTACCTGCTCGTAAAGAGGAGCAGTTTTGCACCTTCACTTCTCCAAAACTATACCGGTGTATTGTAAACGTGAGGGAAAAGGAGCACTTTTATCCGATCAAAAGGGATCCAGTACAATGTAAACGCAGCCTTATAATCCAGTGTAGACAACAGTCAAAAGGCGTTTTCTTTGGAGCGGTAAATGCTAAGTCACTGGAACGGCTTTCGTTTCTTTACTATAACGTCGCACCCTCGTCACCCTCTTATTCTCTCTAGCGACTAATCGCATTTTCCATTGATATTCGTCACAGCCAGGTGACACCATCTAATTAATGCCCGGTTTGCATTTGTTTATTCATGGCTCCCTTTCTTCGATGAAATTCTGATCAGCTGATTAACTGAGAATGTAAAAGGAGGTGCTTCCATGAAGGCTTCTGAAATTTCTAGGAATTCCGCCATTGATTCAGATGGGCTAAATCTGCAGACAACTTTGATACTTAACCTCTTTCTCATGTTCAAACTGCTTCTTAAGTTCGTTGCATCATAGGGACCATTTATCACCTATGCCTCAGGTTGGGACTGAAGAGAAATGTTTATTTGGGTAAATTTTTCTGTTACTCAACCTTGTGGATTACAAAAACAGTAGTTACCCAACCAATGTAGAGCTACTAAAATATGCCAACCAACCCTTGAAAGTCAGAAAAAAGTATTCATCCAACCTGAAGGCTGCCTGAATAATCATTTACACACCTATTTCTCTTCACAATTAAAGCTCCCTCGTTGATGTTGAAGATAGTAGTTGTCTCTCTAGTCGAGTCTATTGCCCCGAACATCGTTTCATCTAGTTTCGATTAGCCTATTTTGGAAGCAATTCTGTTTTCCTTAGGTTTGAATACTGCGTTGACGGCAGGGCTAGCTGTCTTGGCATTCATCGCAGTCATTATAGTCTTCCTCTTGGTTATCATATACGAGAGGAGAAGAAGACGACGCAATGCCAAGGAAAAGCTTGGATTCAATGAGCTAGGGTACGTTGTGTGACATGAATGCATGATCTGTTGTATAGTTCAATGCTTCAATGCATAGCTTTTTGGGTGGTTTCTACCTAGCATTCATCGGTAGATTTATGGAAACTGAGAATCTGCTAACGTATCGAGCAGTATTCAGATCCTTCCTCTCGATATGGCAACACCTCGTGATTCCTAAGTCTGGAATTACAGAGAGCTGGCGACTCTCTTATCTCGAATTGAAATTCTAGCTGATCGTGGATTTGAACCACTGACCATAGGGGAAATGGGCAAGAATCCTACCACTGAGCTACCTTGCATATCATTATATACTAGAATAGTTCTAGGAGAGAGACTCCTGTTTGTTCATGGTTTTGAGTCCTGTATGAAAAGAAGACAAGGGTGCCCATCTCTCTGTATAAGTCTATGCTTTTCATGTAGTGATCCCTCGTATTTCGCTGTTAATGGGGGACCAGAATCCCCGCGATATGCGAAAATCCGCGAAGTAACGAACCTAGTCGCACTTCAAAAGGAGATATTCTCCTGAAAAAGGCTCGCATATTTTCAAGCTGCACCACGGTTTTATGGATAGAATATCAGAAGGGTTATTCTTTCAACTTAACGTCCCAAAAAATGTGAAGCCTCTTTTCATTCACGTTACTCATGAATAGTCCAGCAGTCCCGAGAATCGGAAGCTATAAGCCGGAGGACAGCTCCCGACTTGTACTCTTTGATAGGATCCTGTCGCTCATGACGGAGTTTTTTATCCTAGGTCAGTTTCGTTCGAAGCTCACCCTCCAGATCACTGGGAGCTGTTAATGGATAGCATAGTCTTTGGAGAAGCGCTCGGCGAAGGAGCTTTCGGAAAGGTCTACGTAGCGACGGTGTCTGGTGTGACGCTGCGCTGTTCGTCAACGAGTTACGACTCTTCTGACAAATATGTGAAAATGGGATCAAACAGAGCAGCAAGTTTTACTGGCAGCAGTGTTACGATGAAAGCAGCCGTCAAAGTGCTGCAAGGTATATCCTTTGCCTTATACCCCAATCAAAGCCAGAAATTAATTCAGCCGGATTATTTCTCGGCATTAAACCTTTCAAAGAAAGTTTATGACTAATTAATGACCTTGTTTAGATAAAATATTCATTATAAGTTAGATGATATCATGATTTTAACAGTGATTAAAGGAATAGTGATGATGGCGATATTGGTTATTAATAGTTTCACTGCCTAATCTACAAAATTTATCCCACAAATCATCATTCATCCCAAGAAAGTGCAATTTATGGAACTTCGTGCCTTTTTCTTGTTTTCCTGAATCTTACAACTTGCCACCTTCAAATTTAAGATCAATAAACTTGATCTGAGCTGCAAATAAGAAGGTAGAATCTTAACAGAGTAAACTTTGACCCCTTTCAGTTAACTAATTTCCCAATCGAAGTAACTTCCCATATCGACCATTTTTCTATGGACGTGGCGTTTTTTTGCCTTTTCGTCGAACCTTTGCAAACGGCCATTGTTTTCCACAGACAACTTCTCTGCCCAACAAAAGTCAGATTTCTTGGAAGAGATCAATCTAATGAAAGATGTTGGGCAGCATAAAAACATCATAAACATGCTTGGCTGTGTGACAAGAGGACCGAACCTTTGCCTCGTTGTCGAATTCATGCCTTATGGCGATCTGTTGCATTTCTTGAGGGGAAGGCGTTCGAAAGTAAGCAGTTTGAATCGCTTTTGCATTCTTCCGTGTGTGTACTCCGTTGTTTACAGTCGATTTCAAGTGAAGCCTTGCTTAGAATTTAATGTAAATAGACATGCACGCACCAAGGAACTTATTTCAGTTAAAAAAGCATCTAAAAATGCCGTACATGCAGTATATTCCATCCCATTGTTTGATCAGTCCTTTGACAACTTTCCGATCTTATGCTGATAAAAAACTCACTGGAGCTTCTTCTCTGTCTGAGTGCCAATAGGCCGTAGAAAGTTGGAATGAACCGTAGCTATGTTTGTATATGTGTGCAAATTGTAAAAGGCGTTTATCAAAGTCACATGACGGAATCGAAGGGATAATACCGAAGTTAGTAGCTAATTAGTATGCTTCTTTTAATATTCTCGCAAATAGGAAATCGTCACTGCTTTGATGGACTGAGGCTTTCGTTCGTCAATCATCAGAGTTTGAGACATCAGTCATGCGAGTTCTGTCCCACCTTGACGCTGGTTTTTATCTATCCATTTTAGGCCAATAATTTTTATTTGTCAGTATCCCTCCCCGTAAACAAGTTTATTCCTTTCATAAGCTTTGCTTGGTTTTCCGTTTCAGATCCTTGGGAAACCATCGTACATCGATCCATTGTTGTCTTTTCCAAATTACGTCCAATCGGATTCTTTCCAACACAAGGTAACAATCACCTTTACTAAAATTACCAAGAGCCATCATGAGTCATTTTCATTCCCGTTTATCATCATATGTGGTCAACTGTAGCACCTTTATTATCCTTTTCATCATCATGATTCCAAAAAAGCAGCATTGGATTTGTATTTATCGCTAGTACTGTACACCTATGGACTCAAAAAGAGTCCCTGCAATGTGGTATAATGTCTGTGCGTTTCTTTGGTGCTAAATCATGGTAATTCCCAAAGTTTCACAAGGGGATTTATGAAATCCTGATTTTTTCATTTACGTACATACATACATAGCCATACATATATAGCCATACATACATAGCCATACGCACATAGCCATACTTACCTAGCGATACATACATACATACATACATACATACATACATACATACATACATACATACATACATACATACATACAAACATACATACATACATACATACATACATACATACATACATACATACATACATACATACATAGCCATACATAGCCATACATAGCCATACATACATACATACATATATACATAGCCATACATAGCCATACATAGCCACACATAGCCACACATAGCCATACATACCCCTACATAGCCAAGCCATAAATAGCCATATATAGCCATATATAGCCAGATATAGCCAGATATAAGCATACATAGTCAAACAGCCAAACACAGCCAAACATAGCCAAACATAGCCAAACATAGCCAAACATAGCCAAACATAGCCAAAGATACATACATGTCCATCCATTATCTTCCCTCTCCTCTTAGCCTTTCACCTTCTTCTTTCTTCCATTGTTAGCCACACATAGCCACACATAGCCATACATACCCCTACATAGCCAAGCCATAAATAGCCATATATAGCCATATATAGCCAGATATAAGCATACATAGTCAAACAGCCAAACACAGCCAAACATAGCCAAACATAGCCAAACATAGCCAAACATAGCCAAACATAGCCAAAGATACATACATGTCCATCCATTATCTTCCCTCCCTCTCCTCTTAGCCTTTCACCTTCTTCTTTCTTCCATTGTTGGGCATTGTATAGGTCAGCATGGCCTTTTCTCAACACAATTCACTAAAAACACATACATACCTCCATTCATACCCTATCTAGTTAAATAGAGTCGTGGGTATTAATTTTTTGCATATAATAATTGCTTTCCAGTCTTCTCAAAGCTTAGTACCACCGTCACCTGTCAGTAATGAAGAATCTTTTAGTCGTGCTAATGTCAGCACCAAAGGTGGAAGGATGTCTGTCGATGATGAAACCATATCTCCAGATGATTTGCTGAGAATCAGCTGGCAGATTGCATCAGGAATGGTATGATTCGCATGCATTATCTTTTGGCAGGTTTCCTAAACAAGTTAGACGTGATCTAGCCTCGCTGGGGAATGTTACGCTTGATAGTAATGTCTTTTAACACATTTTTCTATAGTGAACGTCCGGGTGTCAGTGTCACTTGGGAACTGTTTAACGTCACTATGCATCAGTGGGTTCAAAATGAGTCTTCATTTTGGACTTGCCTTTGATTTGCAGATTTCTAATCAAACTATTTATCGATAAATGCTGCAAAATGTTAGCCATTGTTTCATTGCGATTTCTAACGAACACCCGAAGATGGAATTGTGGACACCGAGAGGATTTTTGCTGATCGAACAGTGTCCAGGTCTTTCCTCTCCATGCTGAGATTAAAAAAAGCTAGCAACTCTTCCGATACTATGTGGAAGCTTGTCTGTAGGTGGATTCGACCCTTTGACCATAAGTAGACCGTCCAAGAGACCAAATGCTTGGGAATTCAAATTGACTTCTAACTTGGAAAATGCATTTTGATGCTATTATAAAGAAAGTTTCAAGTGCCGTCAGCCTTCTCAGACATGTCGAGAACTCTCTTCCACAGCATCTTTTAGAAAACCTGTCTGTTAGCATAGTGGAGTCCCATCTCAGAAACTGTTCTTCAGTTTGGGGCTGCTGTGGTGCCACGGAATGATATAGACTGCAAAAATTACAAAGCAGGACTCATAGAAGCATAAATAATGGCAAATTTGATTCATCAGGCAAACCACTGCTCTCAGATCTTGGACTTAAATGTATCCGAGAATTGGTAGATTATGAAGTAGCTGTCATGATGTATGAATCCCTAAATTACATTGACCTATTTCCTCGAAAAAGTCCGTTCTACTGCACATCTCATTGCTCTACGCCAGTTATAAGAAACATTTGAAGTGACCTTTTTCATCCTTGTTTTTCTTCACTCCCAGTATTATAAATATCCCCGTGGGCTTTCGAAGTCCACGAGCACTAGCCATTATGCGTGTCTTTTGCAAACGACGTCACGCGATGTTCCATGGTGAAATCCTCTTCATCGTTTTTTAGCTCGATTTAGTGCCATGCAATAAATATGCGATGAGCAGGAGACACCGCCTGGCAAAAGCTTAAGCCTCCATTGTCCTATCTCATCCACTAGGGATCATCATTCACCCTATAGAGTAATTTTTTACTGTCTTTGTTGTTGTAGGAATATCTTTCTCAGAAGGGCTTTGTTCATCGTGATTTGGCCGCAAGAAATGTTCTCGTGGGATCAAATAAGCTTTGCAAGATCTCTGATTTTGGACTGACTCGATTGGTGTATGAAGAAAAAGTGTACATGGGCAGAAAAAGCAGGAAGCTGCCAATAAAATGGATGTCAATCGAAGCAATTATCGACCAACGCTTCACCACGTATTCTGACGTGTAAGTCTGCCAATTAGTTTAGTTCAAAGGTTAATGGAAATGATTGATAAAGCTGTTTATGGTGTTGAGGAGTGGCAGATAATGTGATGTGACGCAATCCATCCTTTTCTCTTTGCCTTCTCTAAACTTCGAAGATTGTAGCATTACTTACATGTTATATTATAGGTTGTAATTTTTTGCTTTTTGCTGATTCCTTCATTTTATTTTCATCCCATAGTGTTGTGCATTGTTTTTTTATCGCATACCTTGTCAAATAGCTCCACAATCTAATTTGAAACATTTTGATGCATGGTCCATTTGTCCATGACATATTTATCTATCTGCCTTGACTTCGTACATAAATAGCGATACATAGCCATGCAAAGCCATACATAGTCATTCATAGCCATACTTAGCCATACATAACCATGCATAACCATACATAGCCATACATAACCATACATAGCCATGCATACATAACCAAACATACATAGCCATGCAAACATAGCCATACATACATATCTATACATACATAGTCATACATACATAACCAAACTTAGCCATACATACCCATACATCTATTTCTTTGTGCCTTTTTAGAATTACTTAATTTCGTCCATCACAAGAGGAGCTATTGCTCTACTTGTGGTTAATGGTGATCCGTCTCACGTGAGCTGTTTGCCAAAACATGTTGTCAAATTATGGTTCAATGCGGATTTTTCTCTTGCAGATGGTCTTTTGGAGTATTGCTGTTTGAAATAGTCACTCTCGGTATGATCTTTGTATGAACATTTATCATGGCAATAATAAACTTTTTTTTAAATTCACCTTGATATATAAATCAAACATACAAATACAAATCTCTCTAATAATAGGTAATTTGTATTCGACTGGCCTAATTGCAGGTATTTCTAATAAAAAAATGAAGGTGACGATATTAATATGTAATGATAACAGTAATGGTTTTTTTTTCGAACTGAATCTTTCCATCATATACATTTAAATGTCACAAATAATAATTTAAATGTCACAAATGATAATTTAAATGTCACAAATGATAATTTAAATGTCACAAATAATTATTTAAATGTCACAAATAATAATCTCACGTAATGGTAAAAGGTAATTTTCACTTGACTGGCTTGCAGCTACCCAGAATTTACAGGAATCTATTGATAACAGCGCCTCATTGCCCTGATAGATCAATCCTGTATGAAAATTAGATTATCATTATCGATCTAAGACCTTTAGAATAGAATTGGTAAATGTATATCAATAAGAATATATATCGACAAACGACGAGTCTTTGTTGGTATATGATCGATTTCTGGAGCAGAAGATGCAATACGTGATGTGAATGGTGATTGAAGAGATTTCTTAACGATGTAATTGAGTCCAGCGATGTTTATACATGCCTCTGCGCATGCAAGAATTCACTTTCCCTGCGCAGTGGTATGATTGGATGACGTCATGCAGCCCGCAGCGAACCACCAGCCCCGTCTTTCGATTTTTAAGGAACTACGCACAGCTCCATTCCTAGTGCTGATGGAGAAGTCTGCCTTGCATACCACTGCCCGGGCATTATCCTTCTTGCCAACCGCTTTATAAGTATCGTTGGTTGGAGTCGTCTTTTGTCTATTTTGTTAGCGAACTGCTAAGGTGATTATCGATGAACAAATGTTAAACTGTTGGTTTTCAACCCATTTTCCAGGTGGAACTCCTTATCCAACTATGAACGGCCAAGAGTTGCTTCGTTTCTTAAGAGCTGGACAGCGGATGGAGAAACCAGAGAACTGTTCTGCTGAAATGTGAGAAAATACAAATAAAAATGAATTGAATTTTTTGTGCATAGAACTTGTTTAATCGTCACTTATGCCTTTCCAGGCATTGCTATCGCGCATATCAAAGTGATAATGCTTCACTTATGACGAAATTGTGCCAATTTGATGATTTTGCATCTCTAATCGTCCATGTAACCACTTTGTAGATTCACCGTTATGAAAGCGTGTTGGTTGACGAACCCATTTATTCGGCCTACATTCACAGATATACGAGAAAGATTCGAGACCTTGATTTCTGAAGGGACACCTTACGTTGAATTTGACCTTGACAACTGTAGCCCTTATTACAATGTGCCTTCATTTATAAGTATTGAAGAATCCACCGATGACTCGTTGTCAGATGACCTAGAGGAAGACGAGTCGGACTGGGAAAAACGATTCAGATCATTGGACCTTGGTGGCTTTTCTTCATCTCCTGGTGAGAGGTACGCCACTGGAGATGGGAACAGCTGGCTTTCGCCTGGTACAGCTGATGTCGGATGCTTGCCGATTGGTAAAGAAGCCTTGGAAAGTACGGGTAGTGGCGCATCAACTACGCCATTGGCAGATGGAATTCTTCAAGCCAGGATTGAAGGAAACAACACTGCATTCCTGAAAAAAGGCGATTCCAGCCCTAGCGGCTCCGTGCAAAGACCGAAGCATTATCAGTGGGAAGGAGGCAAGCCTCGGAACAATGGCAAATTGCCATCTACTCCTAGTGTGAATGCAGAGAACAAGGAAGTCTTTGTGATCGATAATTTTAAGGTTGTGGAGTAAAGAATATTATACATTTTCCCTTTGTTCTAGTCCGAAAGTTCATTAGGATCGTATCAAGTAAGAATTAAACAGTTATCTATATGCATTCGAATTTCAAAGAGAGCTTTATCATTGTGAATAGTAAAGTAATTGCATACGATGGCAGAGGTCATCACCCTCGGTCAGTGTAAAAGCAGCAAGGTTTTGCTAATTTTCAGCTCGAAAGAAGAAGCAATTCTCGTGCTTTTAATAAAATTGTCTCTCTTTAAAGCATTCCTTTTTGTCGAAGAATTGAAAATTTAAGTTTTCTTCATCTTCTTTCCTCGTATGTTCTCGCAGTTTACGAGCCTATTTCAGTTTAAACAAAATTAAATCTGTGTCAAATTTTGAGTTGCATGTATTATAAGATTGAGGTGCGTTATCGCTAAATTTCGCTTGGTTTAGATAAAGATATAGGTTGGGATGTATTTTAGTTAGTTCTACGGAATACATTGCTTTGAACTTCCTTCATAGCAAGTTGAAAGAAACGCTCCCTTGCGTAGAGTAGAAATAAAGGCTGCTTTTACACTGTACCAGATCACCTTTTCATCCGATACGACAGCGTTACGGATCAGCCATGCGCTTACACTAAATAAAGTGACCCGGTACAACTTTGTACCTGCCAGGAAAGAGGGACGGCTTTTTACATGCACTGCTCCGAAAGTGTACTGGTATAGTGTACACGCGAGGGATATGGAAAATTTTTGTATCGGATCAAAAGTGATCCGGTACAGTGTAAATGCAGCCAAAGAAAGCTATTCAGTTATGTTGTCTGACCCATAACTTTTGCAATGACGATTCTTTTTTTGTTTGTGAAAGCGTCTTTGATGTGATTTTTCATGCTTTTTTCATTAGTACCCAATATTCCCTATCCGATTATTTACATTTAGTACAGCAATTGCAAAGCAGCTACTTTTTCCACTGGGCTTAGCTTACGGGGGTTTGTTGTCCCTGAAATCTCAGCCCGTCCACAAATTTTTTTTTTTTTTGATAAAAGCTTTATTAAAAAAACTTGCTTGCCTCACTTTTTCCTGTGCAATCTAGTACTCTGCTCTGATCCTTATTTACTCCTAGAAAAATGCCATTTATTTGTTCGTGCTAGAGCCCTGCATGGTCTGGATTAAACCGTGGTTTTCAATGAAACCACGGTTCCGGTTTGGCTTTATGGTTGGTATAAACATGGAAACCAGATTCGATTACCCAGAGAATGAATCCTTTTTTGACGACCTGCAATCCTCTCAAATTTTCTTTCTGCTCCTAAGCTAATTTTAGAGAAAATATTGATTATGATTTGATAATTTTTGATGGATACGATGTCAAATTATTTCTTAGTTTCTCGTTTCATACTAGCCATGCGCTAAACTAAGAGGTTCTTAACATGATTTCATATCAAACAGTTTTAGCTTGACTCATTGAAGAACTGGCCTCATTTTCAGTGTCTGACAGGATAAGAAGTCTATACGTTGTAGCATGTTGCAGATTCTCGGGCTTTGTCTATCGTAACTGGTAGCAGATATTTTAATGTGTTGATTGTGGTCCATTCTGCATGATATTTGCATTTGCATATCTTCGTTATGATCAATTTAATGAGACGAGTTTACACGAGAAAGACATGGCATTTCTACAGCTCTCTCCTACCCCGTGTCTTACACTAACATCTTGTTGTTATCATATTGCACTGTAATGACATGCATCATGAGGTGAGGTGCTGAAAATGTCCTAGTTTGAACCGTGTTTTGTGGACAGAGCTTATGCGAGGCATGATGGAATCAATGATACTTGATGATAATAATCTTTTTTAATTCATATTATTCCGATGCACTGTATATAAAGTAAGCATACAAGTGCAAAGATATCTAATGGTAGGTTACCTGTATTCAGCTGGCCGACTTACAGGTATTTCTAATAGAAAAAAAAAACAGAAAAAAGTGTACTTTTAGCAAATAAAGCTGGACCATCGAAGACAACGGTTATTACGATAGAATATTCAAATCACTCTACATCTGAAAGAACGACTCACCAGACTGTCCATAGATTCAAAGGGAACCTATGAATGGACAACAAATGAAAAAATAGCAATGATAATTTCATAAAATCCACTTCCCAAGAAAAAACTCAGAGCTCTGTCTCTGGTTTCTGCTACTCTCGAAATCAAGTATGCGACGCAGTTTAATGATAGTAATGCTGGATTGTTAATCACATACCATGATGATGCCTGGTGGAATCAAATGGAAGTTTAAATTGCCATCAACGATGGGAATAAGGCAATGCCTCCACAAAATTCAGTCTTTTAGTAGGGTAATACATTCACTGTGTACAGCAGGCGTGGGCAAACTTTTCAGCAGAAGGACCGCAATCACAAATTTTAAGTTTCAATGAAAATGAAAAATATGCTTAAATCTTTTGAAAACATAATCCATCCTCACTATGGTAACGCTTTACACGTGTGTAATACGTTTATACGGTATCAAGCGATTAGAAAACGAGAATAACGGGAGAGTTGTTTTTGCTGGATACAAGTTATTGGCAGGCCACAAAAAGCACTCGGCGGGCCGTAGTTTGCCCACCCCTGATGTACAGTATACTGTACTGTCTGTCAAACAAGGGGTGTCCTGGCAAGTGAAATCACGAAGGAGGTTCAGCCTCATCTCCATAATTTTAATGGGGTCTGGTAGTGATGTTCTACTACGCATGCCTCGTGATGGAACGTTTGGAAATCGTGGTTGGACTACAATTTGGGGAAATTACATTGTGTGGTGCACTTTCTCGAACAATTTATGCCTTGTTAGTCGGCAAAATGGTTGTTATGAGTCGTAAGAGCTCAGTAAGAGAGAAGAGGATGACAGTTGAATCATTAGATGGTATGAATTATGGTTTGGAAAGAAGTTTGAGAGGAAATCCGACACAACGATCTAAACTAGTTGGAAGCTACGGCAGGCCTACGTCGCAGTCTTTCCAACCTTTTTATTTCAAATGCTCCTATTTTCAATCAAATTGCTACGCCAACGAAGAAGTGAGAAGAGCCAAGAGTTCCTGGATTTGTGGATACCATTTACCGCATAGAAGCTATTGCATTAACCGTTCCTTGAGCGACAGCAGGGCGAAATACGGAAGGAGGTCTGAACCTATCTCAACAAGAACAAAGCGATCAACATTCAAGACACACCAGTACGAAAAGAAATCGCAAGCATCAGCACCTGAAAATACAACACAGTTTCTGATGAATGATCTAGAATCTAGGTATAAAAAGTATGTTTATTCAGAAGATTCTAATTCATTCTCAAAGGTGATAAGAGACAATGTCACAATCGATAGTGACATAGATGCAATGAAGACTCAGCTGCCTAGTCCTGCTTGCAAGAAGGAAGAATTTTTTTGTGAATCAGCATTTAAAGATAAAATGCCGTTTACATTTGATAAAACGTTCGGATTAATGGAATTTGAAAATTTATATGAAAGTATGAATTATATTGTAAGGTAACTCATGTTTTGAAACTTGAGACTGACAAGTCCAGCTTAAACAGAACACTTGTAGTGTTCATTCAGATATTTTGATATGAGTGTAGTCAATTTAATGTGTATAACTTGATCTTGTCCATTTTTGTAGCATTTTTTCCATTGTACAAGGAATACCTGATGAGGAATTCCAGCTTTTGAATAACGTCAAAGAAAATTTGCAACATAGATAACAATGAATGGATTAATCCTCTCCATTGCCTAGGGGGTAGCTCAGATAGTAGAAAGTGGTTTATGTATAAATCAATTATGTCTAACAACACTCGCTGATTTGTAAGCTGTGTTTTCATGAAAAATTTTAACAGATGTAGTCATTTGGAACGACTCTTGGTCTTACTTGAATTTTTGCAGTTATGGTGTTTCTTATGAGACTGTTTTTTTTCAGCTAACAGTGATCAGGTTGGTCCCATTGAGACAACACTGATATCACTAATCAAGTGAATCGCCACTACCAAAGGTAAATATTTAAGAATGGATTACTCAATTCATCTTAAATTGTTGCTCTGTTGACAGGGGTCATAATTGTATAGCTTTTGTCCTGCTTATATGGTGTTCCCATCAGACTACTGTATGCCATGGGTAGCACACAGCTACGCTTCAAATATCTAGCTGCTACATCCATACAGTTAAGAGTGGTGAAGTACCTGGTCCTGTTTCCTCATTGCATATCTGCAACGCAACCCATTAATCCTCTTATTCACTAAATTTGTTCTTTAACGGAACTTACGTATATATGTTTGTATGTATTTATGCATGTTTGCATTTGTATACGTATTATTGTTCTGTACATTTCATATTGGGAGGCTAGCTAAAGGGTTTTTATGTACGAATGAAGAGTCCAGTTAGTCTGGGCTGTCCAACCAAATGGGTAGGCTACGCTTCTATACACCTGAAATGCTTCGAGGTTGACTACAGATATGGAGCCATATATGGGACAAAAGCTATTCAAATGCTCCTTTGTCTATTTGGTAGTGGATGTGGTTTGTTCCAAGATTTGAGCCAGTATGTTTTAACATTAAAAAGTTTTCTTTCATCCAGCAAACAGCAAAGCTGACAGTTCTTTTACCAGAATTGGTGAAAAGAGCATTAGATTAAGGTGAATAGACTTCCTCTCTGTTTGTTGTTGTGTTCTCAATTTATGCAAAATTCTGTTGATTTAAGAATTATTCTTGAGTAGCAACTTTTCCTTTGCATGCATTGGTGGTAGCACTGACTGGGGCTCAGCTTTCATACAGAATTTGATGGCAGCTTTCTTTATTGATGCATTTTATTGACTTTGTTGCATTTAAGTAATGAATGTTTCTTGATAGCCTTGTATTGTATCAAAGTATGAAGTGTAATTGGCACTGAAAATCCTGTATTGGCCTCCTTAGGCTAAAGCCAGATTTGGTGTTGACTACAGACAAGAAAATGTGTTGTTCTCATTAGATTGAGCCGTTACCAAATCATGGCTGAAGTTTTGCAAAGGTAAAAATATCAGAGGACCAAACTCTAAATTTATAGTGATGAGTTATGCAGTACAGGGAGTCTTCATTTTGAGCTTGCTGTCTTGAATCAACCATATTTATATATTTTTAAATTGTGTCTCTTTTTTATGTAAAGTAGTAATCTCTGCCATAAAAATATTTTGTGAGAGGAAGCAGAAAGCAAGCCCCCGTTCTTGATCTGTTCCTTGTACGAAGGTGTGATTTGATTTGATAAGCACTCAGAGAACGTAGAAATAAAGTCATGAGTTGTTGATGTATACTAATTTATTAAGGATGCCACATTTTATTTTGGAAAGATACTATGATCAGAACCAGTTAACTTTTATCAGGATTGATGATTAATCTTAAAATGTCAGGTACTGAAGAATATGCTATTTATTGCACTTTAAACTGGTAAATGTATGCTAATGATAAATGACAGAAAATGACTGTGTCCTGTGATGTCATGTGTCCCCAGGACTCATAGGCAGATAACTCATTGGTTTGTAGGTAAATGTATGCCATCATAGGAATTATTTGATGTGATGATAAAAACTCATGCTGATCAGACTCAGCCATTTATAATTTCTCTTATCCATTGATGGTGCTTTTTTCCTTGCTCACTTGCTCACTTGCTTAGAGCTGTCTTGTTTAAACTTGCAAAACCTCATGTTTTGCTTCTTTTTCCAGTGCCAAGCTTCATTATCAAGCTAAATCATTACCTATCATGTTCTGTTTTTGTGTGGTTTTCTAGTAGTGGCATTTCAGTGCAAAATTTGTCTACTGCCTTATTAGAATTGGTAGAGGAAAGGCTGAAGCATAGGTGTCATCACAGCATCATAAAGACCATCACTACATTTGTAAAAATTTGTCTTTGACTGTTGCCTGCAAAATTACAGCCTTATTTCCGGCATCCATGTAATTTTCTTCCGCATTTTTGGGTTTCAGCCTATCTTGGCATTCTGTGTCATAGCTGATATTCCCTGTATCCAAAGATCTGGTTCTGTAGGTCATAAATCTAGGACGATTCCAGCCTTATATTTTTCAGATTTTTGGTAACTACTGCGAATAACTTCACCATCTGCAGAATCAAAAGATGGATCTAAGCCAATCATCAACGTGCTTTCTACCAGAATCATAGCAATCAGCAAGCTTACGAGCAGACAAATGGGAACGTGCGCGTGAATCCACGCGAGCTGTTAATGGCGTGCAAATGGCAGACTGGCTCAGAATCTGCACTCTGCGTTCACTTTTCTCTTTATTGACAGAGACATTTTGGGGTAATGAGGGTGCCAAAGCGTGTAATGTTCAAAGTAGAAGACGGAAGGCAGCTAGCTCCAGGCCAACTGTCAGTCCTACTTGCTTGGCCCCGGTTTAAATGGTCTGCCTGCTTAACATAATTGCTATTGCACCATCCAGTGGACACACTCAGAATAGTTTCTTTCGTTGAAAATTTGCAGCTAATTTTAACCTTGAAATCACAGCTCGCGGGCCGGATTAAACCCGTTCACGGGCCGTAAGTTTGACATCCCTGGCTTAGCGAACCAACAGGGATAATTTGGTCGTCCATTGTCTCTACATTCATGGTTACTTTCTGAAAAGAAACTCCCCTATCCTCCTCTATGAACCAAGTGTGTTTAAGTTCATTGTCTCTGTTTGCTCGATATGCAAACCAACCTTCTTTTGAAGGCCATCTGTTACATAATTCCTCTGGCTGCCGCCATCGAACAGGATTGTGACATGAATTCTTTGTGTAGCATCTTTTCCGAGAACGAAATTCTGCTGTTTACATTGGAACTGCACTGTTTGAATTCGCTGTTGATGTGACTGCATTTCCAGTTCTTTCTATGAATTTATCCCTACCAGCGTTACAGACTAAACACATACTGATTGGTGATGCTTTTTCTTGCACTTCGTATCTCAGTCTACTATAGCAGGCGTAACCTTAATGGCCACCCTTCAAACATAAGAAAAATCATCTTTGCTTTCTGTCAAAGTTGTTTTATTTTCTCCACACAAACATTTTCATGCCAACTTGCCTCAGTATGCTCGCCTTGACATTTTTTGTGTCGAATAGACTGAGGAATAAAATCACGTTTTTGTATGAAATATATGCAGAACGAATTGTTTACTAAAGCACTGTGTAATTTGAACTCTTATCAAATCGCAACCCTCAACTGTACACCTCTAACTCTTCGTCTATCTAACCATAGTGTATCAATTGACTATGATATCTAACTGAACCGCGTGTGTTATGCTATAAATGATAGGATGACGTATAAAAGGATGTCACATGACTTGTGATACATGTCTAGTGCCGAGATCTCTACAACACACTCCCCTTGTTTGGTTCACCTGGTAGACCAATCAATCTTCATTGAATCTTTCCCTCAAATGTACTTGGAGGGAAATTGGTTGCAGAATCGGTCACGAGCCAACAAAATGAGTCGAGATCACTTGGCCGTCGGTATCCAGAGACACCAACGTGGAGGTTTCTGCATTGTCCCCGACCAATCAATAGCAAAACTACATGCATATATCGATATCAATCTGAAAAATATGCTTGAAAGATGCTCGATTATGCAACCACAATTAATTACGACCTTAACTAATCAGTTCTCCTTTTATCGCCGCATTGCGCCTGGGCCTGTTGCTATGTCGCTGTTGCTGAGCGTCACTAGGCGTCTGCTTCTGCGCAGGTGCCTTATCTTTACTTGCTGTCGCCTTTGCGCTGAGCTTTGTGCGCTCGCTGCGAATTTCTAGCGGTATCAAATGACGTCATGGTCTATTCAAAATGCGCTGATCTTCTCCCGCTACTTGGACTTTTGCTGCGCGTATGCACTAATCTTCCCCCTTGCACAACTCTGTTATCCCCTCCAACTTCCAAAAACTTCGTTTGTCATGATCATCTCCTACTTCCGCAGTTGGTTACTTTTTGCCATCGCTGGATTTGTAGTGTAGGCTTCTAAAAGACTCAAATCATTTTTCCTCCCGCAAGAGAAATGTGTTCGCAAATTACGATGAAAATATCTATTCGCAAAGTAGCTTACAGATACAAGAAGTACTCGGGTGAGACCGTCTTAATTTCACTTTAATATCTAGCAACGAACTCCACAGAAGGAAACGCCGTGGTGAACAATAGGCCTAAACCGCACGGTATTGTTCAAAGCAAAACAATAATCCAAAATTGCTACTAACATGAAAACGAGGTTAATATAAGAATCAATGAAGCTCATAGTTCTATCATAGTTCTCATAGTTCTCATAGTTCTTAATTGCTTATAATTTCACAATATCTTTCATTGGGCCACATTTCTAAATGTCTTCTTCATTTATAAGTTAGGAAATTTTGAGGGGGTAAGAAATACCATCACTGTCGTCAAATACGTAAGTAAGTGGGAGGGAATTTATAACCACTTCTATTACTACTGATGTTTCCGTTTCTCCAGGTCAAAGCGCGCTCCAGCCGTGCCACTCCTGTTCACTTTTAGCTTCCTTTCAGTGTCATCATCGCCAGATCATGATCACTACCAATATCCGGTTTGTTGAATGTTCTTGTTCTGTTGACTCCAGAAGCGTGTCTTCTGCTGACAAAGACCTAGTCGAGTTGAACATTGTAGTTGCTGCAGTCACGTTGTGTCAGTTTGCAAATTCTAGCAGCTTGATTCCTCACTCATTTGTTTCACCAACACCGAATGTTCCCACTTTACCTTTCCATCGATCATTTGCATCTGCTCCCAACTTTTCGTTGAAGTATCAGAAAGTCTTTCCTGGGTGCTGATTTTACTATCTTTTCCAAATCTTCACGAAAAGTCTATCATATCATTTCTACAATCGCTTGTAGGAGCACAAACTTGCACTACTGTCATCTTCAAAGGCTCTCCAGCAACTCTGATTGCCGTGATTCTGCCGTTGATTGGTATGCTCTCCATAATAGAGTTCGTGAGAGAAAAAGATCGTGCGTCCCTCTTCAGTTGTGCTTTCTCCGATGCCTTTCCCACACATCTCTGAAATTCCTAAGATGTTCCAGCGTAGATAGTTCATTTCTTCAGCCAGTACTTCCATTTTGCCGCTCGGTCGTAGTGCTCAAGCGTTCCATATTCCTACCACGGTGTTTTTACGAACCAAATTCCTGTGTACCTCCACTATTGGTGTATCCCCAATAGCTCACTTGTCACTACCTCCCCTGGGTGGTCATGATGGCAGCGCAGCCGTTGGCTATTCGTGCCCCGACCGATCCGGTAGAAGTTTGCTTTGCGTTGCCATTTCATGGGTGCACATTAGGCACGAGTACGTATGATGGGGTCTGTCTCCTCCCCACACGGTGATTGAAGATATCACCATCTCTCCTTTTAGAAGGTCCTCCGCTTGCAAGCAACCGTTGCTTCTAAGGTCGTAGCTCATCCACCATCACCACCAGAGTTCCGCTCGATCCGTCTTTGGCCATCCCTTGTACCCACATGAGGGGAGCAGAATAGCGTACTATCCTTGCTCGGGGCAACCTCAGGGTGTAGTTTAACCTCATACCCAGGAGGCACAGTAACAGTAGCTGGTTTTAGAGAGAGGAATCATAAGAATTTGCTGAAGGTAAGGTATATTACGTTACTATTATGCTATCATTGCATGCCTGGCTGATTTCACTTAGGATGAGAGATCAGAACGAATCTGCTTTGCAAGCATTGCGAATTCAAACGTGGTTACCACGACAACCTTCGATTCAAATTCGGTTAGAGTCGTCTAGACGGCTTCAGTGTTTGAAGGGAATGCCTGCACTGTGCAATCACATTGAATCTTATTTGTCTGCCCCTTGCTTTTTCTTATTATTTACGCTTTGGGTCTTCGTTCCTATGGATAGACAAATAGATGCTCTTTGGACTTACTCCCTTAGTAACGTACTCGGTTATTGCTAAACTAATCACGTGATCCCATACGCCCGTCGCGACAGCAGTATACTCTGTACATGCATAGAAAGTCGTCTTTTTCTCTTAGCATGATATTTAAGAATAGATACATGCTTTTCAATATGATAACTTCACTGCTCAGAGTACTGTCCTTGAAAATGGCTGCGAGGCACTCCTGGAAATTCTCCGTTAGATGATTTTAATGATGTGTTTGATTACAATAGTGCTTAGTTCTTACAAAGCTATTAAACATGGTCGCATTCAGTCAGGTTAAGTCAATCATTCCATGTTTTTTCAACTCGTTGTCACCAAGGCTAGACATTTTTGTTGGGGTACATTGAGAGGCCTGCTCTGGTGATATCAGTATTTGCGAGTCAATATATGTTGTCACTAGCTCATGCTTTGAGAGTCGTCTAAATTATCTACGTTTGAGTATAAGTCATTACGCTCAAAGAGGCGAATGATGATGACGTGAGATATCTCTGTTGATGCCTCAATTAACAATCACCCGTATAAACGCAGTTCTAGCATGCCTTGTTGCAATTGCGTTGATGTTGTGATCACAAAAGCGCGCAGTTAATGTTCCACAGCTTTTCCGATTTGGTTCTGGTACTGATAAAGTTGACTTTGTCAATGGTAAGGAAGATATTTCTTTTTTCGCCAAATTCACGTCGTCAAATTCTTTGCTTATGAACGACCTCACTAGAGCTGTTGGGTGTATCTTTTTCTAGGTCCATTCGAATCAGTATCTGGCATCTGCATAAGGCTGCCAGGAAATTCTTGCTCGCATCCTTGACGGCTGCTTTTTGGCCGTAGTTTGTTTTTTAATCGTGTCGATTCATTACGCAGAGGTTGTGAATTCGAAGTCTACACGGTTCTCAACGAAGCAAAGGGAAGCAATTCAAAGGTCCTCTTCCGTAGAAAAGCTCGAAGCCTTTTCTATGATTCATGCTGGGCACGAAATAGAGTATTATATGCAGTTTTCAAGGGGTTTATTTTTCTTTTTTAGGTCAGAAACTTTCCACGGCAAGGCAAAGTTGATGCCAAGCTCGTCAGGCAGGTGTTCGACTATAACTTACGATAGCAATTTGACTTGCTCGAGTATCTAGCGATACATGTGGAAGGGATTGGTTTCAGAAAAGCTTGATCCTTTCATCACCAGATCACAACAAAGTTGTTGGATAGAGAAAAATCCAGGAACTGCAACTTGTGAAGTTGACAGCTGCTTTGGCACTGGAAAAAACCTTGCGAATAGAATAAACCTCTTCGAAACAATAAACAAGACAACTCGAGCGGTTTTTCAACTATGACTTTTGCTACTACATTGGGTGGTAAAATCGGTCTTACTTTCCTATCGTTTCTAATGGCAATTGTCAATACTGTCGTCATAGTGACCTATGCATTGAACTACCGCTTGCAGACTTCGGCCAACCGTTTTGTCATCGCCTTGGCAGTTAGTGATCTATTGGTCAGTATTCTTCTGGTGCCAGTTAAGACATGGTTGCCTTCCAGTGAACTCATTGGTCCACTGACTGCTTTTATTCTTCTTGCTTCACTTTTCAACATCTGTGGCTGCACGTACGACCGTTATATTGCGATCAAAAACCCATTACATTACCCCTCGATAATGACCTTAAAGAGATTCTTTCAAGTGATGGTTGTTGTCTGGTTGTTTCCTCTCATCATCGCCATTATTCCACAAATCTGGATGAGAAACAGTGAAGCGCTCCAAGTTACGCCACTTGAATCGTTTATCTATGAGCAACGCTATGTCGCATTTATGGCAATATTGGTTGTCGTAGTCTGTTGCGTTCTAGTCGCTGTGTATATCTACATATTCTCAGTTGCCAAGAGACATTATAAGGCAATGAAAATAGCAGAGTGCCCATTAGAGTCAATGGAGAGCAAAGACACCAAAGGAAAAAAGAGAAGGAGTCAAGCTGTCCGAAACTTCTTTTATGCTATAAAGTCAACAGTGCTTTTTGCAACAATCGGAGCAAATTTTCTCTTTTGTTGGTTCCCGTTGATCTTAGTGAACTTTGCATTTGCATTCGACCAGAAACAAATAGTATCGAAAGCGTTTATGAATGTTGGAATAGAGGTTTTGATGTATGCCAACAGCCTTCTTAACCCACTTGCGTATGCATTCTTTCAAAGGGAATTCCGAAGAACAATTCTCAAGGTCTGTATGAAGAAATCGATTTCTCCAAACGAATCGACATTTCATGAATGATGCACATTCCGTGCCAAAATTGGGTGGATGGATGATCAATGGAAAATGAAGCAAGATTGCTACAGTTAGGATGTAATGATGTGAACTATGAGAACGATACGACAGAGAAGGAAGCTGGCCTTATTTTATATTTATTTCTCAACTTAAAATAACTGAATTTATCATGTTCAAACATGTAAAGTAGATTTCCATTCGCTCATGCTGCTCAGAATGAACGAAGCTAATGTTCCCAGAAATGTGGAATCCGTTGTGTGGAGCTCTTTCTTCAAGAAAAATAGTTATTAAAAGCAAACTTTGGTGCAAAATTGTTCGGCTTGTAGCTTTCGCAAATCAGTTTCATTTATAAAATCGGATTTAATGATATATAACTGGATATCAATAACTATATTATATATGAAGAGTCTTAAATAAAGGTCCATTGTGTAAGAAAATTTGAAATTGCTACTACGTTGTAAGCGGAATAGTTATAATGGTATTGGTAGCAAATGGTATGTGTATCCAAAGTTATTACTGCGAAACTTCCAAGGGTAGTGTGCGACATGAATCTGTCGCATGACGATGCATTTGATCATCAGTTCTTTTCTTATGATTGAAGTATTTTAGTTTGCTATCATTGGGTTGCGTAGCGATAACGCGTTTTTCGTGTAGTAGGTCTCATTTTTTCGCAGTCATTAAGTTTTTACGACCAATTAGTATACTAGATTTACTTTTATTACTTATTCTTTGAATTGGAGCCGAACCGTAGCTTGCTACGACTGGTCACCCTCCCGTGGTGTCTGGCGGGCTGTCTCCCAGGAGACAGTACAGAATTGACCTGATCTCGCTACGACCGTTAGGGTACGGAAGAGAGAGCTGGATCGTTTTCCCTCGGGGAGGGCCCTAGCCTTGATGACACGGCCTATGCCAAAAAGTATTGTCCATGGGATGCAGATACCATGTCTGTAAAATGCAATACCGATACCTCTGAAGATGTGGGGAAACAAAGGAAACCCATTCCGGCTCTCAGGGGACGTCGCCTGGGTCAGCATGGTCCACGTCCCAAGTTGAAGAACCAGGGCTGGGTCGAAAAGTTGATGACTGGAACACCACAACATCCAAACCTGAAAACAACTTAATTCACAATCAAGATCGGCACATGAAACGTGAGAGTGCTCAGAGAGGAAGGTAAACTCCAACTGCTGCAGCACGAAATGGAGACCATCGAATGGAACATACTATGAACTGCAGAAATGAGGAGGACTGGAAGGGGCGAGATCAGCAGTGGAGAGGTCAGCTGGCATGGCGATGAACAACTGGCTACAGGTAGAGTCGGCTTTCTGCTAAGGAAATGCGCGAAGCAAGCACTGATTGGATACAACCTGCTGTCACCGAGGGTAATCGTCGCAGGTTCAGAAGTGTATGCGCCGACAGCGGAAGGCAGTGATGCGGAAGTTACGGGCCTCTACCGAAAGGTTGAAAAAGCGATAACCGCGATCCCGAAAAAGGATGTCAAGTTTGTCATTAGAGATTGGAACGCGAAGATTGGTGACAGCAGCACTAGCTTGGAATCGATGATGAGCCGTTACGGCTACGGCGAGAGGAATGAACACGGGAGAGGCTCCTAGCCTTTGCGGGTGGGCAGAAGCTGTTTGTAGCCAACTCAAAGTTTCAGTGGAAAGACTCCCGCAAATGGACCTGGCTTGCTCGAAACGGACCGCACCAAAACATGATTGACCTTGTAATTGTCGATAAGTGGCTTAGTTCCGTCTGGAACTGCCGGACTTATCAAGGTCCGGACATTGGGAGCGATCACAACCTCTTCATATGCAAGCTCCAGCTCAGGTTCAAGCAAAACGGACCAAAGCGCCTTCAAAGACAAATAAATGTTGAGGCCCTACGGAATGCTAAACCTTGAAAAGACAAATTCAGGAACCAACTGACAGTTGCGCTGCAACAGGTCATTACTGTGAATGGTGACCCACCTTGATGGCTTGCAGGTAAGGATTGCTCATCTACAAGGCGCTCGATCTAGATGTAGCTGCTCAGCGAAGCCTTCCAGCGGTTCGACGCCCCAACAATGCATGGATATCGCAGCAGATCCTTGCCCTGACAGACCTCATGCGACAGATGAAGCAGCAGAGATTGCAATCTGAGGTGAAAAGCCGTAAGTAGAAAAACCTGTGAAATCAGGCGAAAAGGGCATCTGGAGCAGGCATGACAACATGGTTAGACTACAAATGTCAGGCGATTGAAGCAAGTGAGGCGGAGAAACGCTCCCGTGAGGTATACAAACTGGTAAAAGACGTGCACGAGAAAGGGGCCCCACGCATGTCTGTGATAAAGGACAGAGACGGCACATGTTGCAGACGAAGGAAGAAGCTGCTAACCACTGGGCAGAGTACTGCACTGAGCTCTTCACGCGAAACCATGACGGCTCAGACATCGAAGATGAATTGCAAGAGAAAACTCCGCAGCACCGACACGATGACACTGCTGAACGCACCGACGGAATCCTTCTCTCAGAGGTAGAAACCGCCCTTCATAAATTGAAAAGTGGAAAGAGTCCTGGCCCAGACAGCGTCGCCGCTGAGCTACTGCTGACTGGCTGCGAAGCACTGCTACTGCAACTCCTCTCGCGCGCAAGCGTGGCAAGAGGAGACCATCCCAGAAGAATGGACGCAAGCTAACGTCGTAACTCTGCCGAAGAAGGGTGACCTGGCAAACTGTAGCAGTCACAGAACACTGTCGCTCATCCACCACATGTGCAAAGTGTATCTGCTAGTGCTGGTTCACAGGCTGGGAATTGCGTTGGAACTATTCAATGCAGAAAAGCAGGCTGGCCTTCGATAAGACCGCAGTACTTCCCAGCAGATTCTGACGCTACGACTGATAGCCGAGCAGACAATTAGCAAGCAGAACGGAGTGCTATGGAACTGTTTCGTCGATTTCAAGAAGGCCTTTGACAATGTAAAGCAGGAAGCCACGAGGAACGTTCTCCGATCGTTTGGTGTGGCACCGAAACTCATTTGCGTGCTGAGGAGCGCATACTAAAGTGATAAGGCAGCCGTGTGTTGCAGTGAAACGACGGGAGACTGGCTGTCAGGAAGATGGTGTGAGACAGGGTGACTCGCCAACGATATTCATCATCTGCCTTGAGCAACTCCAAGGCCACGGTCCGACCATTTCAATACACGGGAGACCGTTGAACAATCTTCGGTATGCAGATTACATTGATGTGATTGCACAGGTTCCATCGAGTGACAAATGAAGAGTTTCTGCGAAGGATACAGCCCAAGCACCGCCTTCCGCAAGAAATAATCCAACACAAGATGGGGCTCTCCGGTCACTTGTGCCGCATAAAGGATGACCAGCTAACAAAACCTTCATGCTTGGTATGAGTGATGGCACTAGGAAAAGGGACGGCCGAAACGTCAATGGCTAGATGACATCAAAGGTTGGATAGACATGCCAATCGCGCAGCTGGTACGACTGGCAGAAGACCGAAAGACATGGCGAGACCTGACGAAACGCAGTCGCTTATCTGATATCTCTCTCCTCCTAGCTGTTCGCTTTCTTCTTTCTTCCTTTGTTGGGGCTCAGTATAGGCACCATAGCCTTTCCCCAACATAACTCACCTAATCCTAAAACTTGCCATCTTTCAATTCTATGATGAGTAAACTTGATCTGATCTCTCTCTCCCCTTAGCCTTTCGCTTTCTTCTTCCGTCCTCTGTTGGGGCTTTGTGTAGGCCACCATTGCCTTTCCTTAACATAACCCACTAAGGGAAAAAATTTCGGCACCAAGTGGCCAGACCTGGCTCGTGGAGATCAAGTCAAGTAAGTTTAATTGGAAGTATGTATAACGCGTTTACATAGATTCGTTTCCTTTAGTAGAAGTTAGAGCTTCGAGTAAGAGTCCTTAACTGAGAGTTGAGATAGCATGATGTCATTAAAAATGTAGATCTCGTCTTCTTTGAGATTGACTCTTCGATTCAGCCTTTATCCTGTTTGAACTAGCATGGAGTGGTTGGAGAGAAAGTTCCAACAAACGGTATTTGTAGCAGATAGTATTACAGACTAATTGTGTCAAAGTCTTACACTGCCTAATCCACGAACTCTATCCCACAAATCATCATTCATCCCAAGAACATGCAACTTATGGAACGTCTTGCTTTCTTCTTGCTTTCCTGGATCTTACAACTTACCACCTTTCAAATCTAATATTAATAAACTTGATCTGACCTCTCTCTGCTCTCATCATTTCGCTTCCTTCATTCTTCCATTATTGGGGCTTTGTATAGGTCACCATGGCCTTTCATCAACATAATTAACTAGAAAAAAATGAAGAGAAAAGCCTACTTTCCGGAGCTGAGCATGTAGAGATTCTACCAGGATTCAATTTTGATGTACGTTTGGTAGCAGCATGCAAAGGACCTCTTTCATCTGCTCACCTCAGACCTGTCGATCTGCAGCAACGTTTTGCGTCAATCTACAGCCCTTCGTCCTACTTATGCAGTTTAAACCCTTTGAGACATGGGTGAATAGAAAAGGCGACGGGATCCCTCTCTGTTCTCCGGCCTAATGGTATTCAAGGGACTGGAGCTTTGCGCAACTGGTTCTTTCTGTGGATCTAGCTACTCCTAGCTTACTAATGTTCGTCGATGGTCAAACGCAGTTTTTAATTGGGACCGATGTTGGGTTATGTAAACTTGCCCTGTATCCATTGTGACCTTTTATTGATTGGTAGGTAGCACTGCTGACCACACATTGATCATTCTCATCACAGGTCTATCCTAATGATGGAACTCTGTGTACCGATCCATTTAAGCAATGAGTTACGTGAACAGATAGTACACTCTCAATGCAAACATTTAGCAGTGGCATTGAATAAAACATTACAAATTGAATGTATTTTATTTTTCTACAAATTGTGCCTGACAGGAACCTGACCATGGCGCTGTCTTATGCAACACCAGCGATTAACTATTGATGTTACATGCTTGTCGTTACGACAAAGGGATTCCTTAGATTAACCGTTCTTGTTGAACTTGTGCACGCTTTGTTCCCTTTAAGTGCATTCGCCACGATTGATTGAGAAGCAGTGAAACGGATTGTTCCTTTCATGTCAGCATAATAGTGTACCTTTGAGGTAACATTAAGTCGATAAATTTGATTTAGGAATGGAATTACAATCTGCTGGTTTATGCTGACTGTGAGCAAATCACCGCCCCGATTGAACTCTGTGGAAGAGAACAGGGTATCAAATACAAGGTACTGAATTGCCGACCAGTAGAGATGTGCATGTATTTTTGTATGTATCATTTATCTATTTACACTTGCTAAAGGCTGCAATTTGGAATTGAGCAATCTCGCCCTGTGATCAAGGCCTACCTCATACCGCTGAAAATACCTTGTAAGTGAGTATCATTCGATTGAAACATTTTTGCTATAGAGGTGCGATTTCCTATATAGACACCAACGACAGTCGAAAATATGTGGGTTAACTGTGGCCTAATATTTTTATTCGTATGAGTCATTTGCTGTGAGACCTTGCCTTATAACGGCCGCAATTGGGCCTAATCAAGTCAGACTTCGTGGATTTCTTCCTCAGGTCAGGTTTATATCATCGCGTCTGTAGAAGCATCAAATCAAAGGTTTGGTCGCACGTAGCTTCCTTTTATGGTACAAAAGCAACTACTGTTTTTTTCGAGGTGAGCTTTCATCCCTGTGTGGAACAACGACTGACGTCACACGAGAAACTATCACAAAAAAACTATGAACTACTTTTCTAAGAAATGTTCATTAATATTGTTGAGGGATATTTTGATGACATGTGTAGGCAGGCCCGTTGGGTAGTGCTGCCAGCCCCCTTTCTTTCTCGAAACAAGAAATCAATGCCTTTGCCGTCAGCTTTGCTGCAAGCTTTTGTTTTCAGCAACTCGACTGGATCGCGCACTCTGTCGATTAACTGCCGTTTTTTGTCTGAAAATATGATAAGATGGAATGAAATGAAGTTGCATTTCTTTTCTGGCTTGTTTCCTGTATATTTTTGCGCTCGTAGTTAGTCAGGACAGAATCAGTTAGACCTCTGCCAGTTCATTTTCCCCATACAGCGTATGATTACTTTTTTGAGATGGAAGGACGGGGGCACTGAGAAGGTCCTTAAACTTCGACGTCTGCACTCGTCAAAGAACACACCGAGAGAAAGCTTGGTTTTATTTCGCCCCACAGCCTCCTCTCTCCACGTTTCTTTTTACACAGCTGCCATTTCCATGTTCTCGTGTTGTTATGAAATTCTAATAGCATTTACCAAGATTCATCACTCCCACTCACTCGCATCACTTCATTAAAATTAGAAGGTGTTATTTCAGGGTGACTTCAATTGACGCGACTTGATTGACGAGGAATGCTGATTTTCAAGCTTCCCTTGACTATGCAAAGGCGCACAAGTACGGGGGTAGAAGGGGTAGAGGGTTTGCAAGGGTCCAGATCCCTGCCCCTTTTTTTACTCCAAAGGAAGAAGGGAGAAGTGACTTGATATTGTTTATGAGTTCAGGGTGAATGAATTAAAAGTAGTGAAATGAGGAAAATTCCTATAGTATTTTTTTCCGTTTCTTAATATGAATATAATTCCAGGCAAGACCCCTTTTAGATAATATCCCGATTGTGCCCTTTTTGTGGCCCAGACCCCTTCCCTCTAAACATGTAAATACCTATATATAACATCAATCAATAATTAATAAAAGATGGCGTTTCGATTTCTACATAGTATTTTCAATCCAAGCAAGGTCATCCCAGAAGTCCTGTGGTCGCTTGTACTCAGAAAAGTCACTTACCTCTCTTGTCTGGGACAAGGAAGTTTTCGATAGCGGCTATATTTTGACTTGATGGCGGAGTGGTTTCTATTCTGGAATTCTACCGCATGATCGGAAATCGTCAGAGGAGGTCAATGTGGAAGTTGCTACGGATCTGCCATGTCCGTAATCATTTTTCCAGACAAAGAAATCGAATGCACTGTGCACGTCAAAGGTTTTGTCTAAGGAAAATGTACCCGCTCCAAATTGGTCTCAGATTACGTCGACTGACTTTCAGTACATTGGGGCCATTGCATCATGCTATGAAATTTCGTATAGCCATCAAAACATTCAATTAATCTGTGCAAATCGGGATTCAGCCTACAGCAATTTATGAAGCAGTTGTGTCGCCAAAATAAGTGGTGTATGTAGTGAGTATCAAATCACACAAGTCTTCCTTTAACGCTTCTAGCTCTGATGATTTAGCAAACGTTACGTGCTATTGACATTTATCTAAGTCAAAGTTAGTCCATTGCTTTGAATGTAAATTGCACAATATACGAAGCAAATGGAAAATAGACCGTAGCAGTATTCAAATTTGAATAAGACCCTCCTTCGAAAGCAAAATACTGTCTCGAACATTAACGCCTGGCATTTTCTTTCATTGCTTTGAATTGACCTTTCGTGAACAATTCCCAGATATGATCTCGTATCACGATCGTTGGTATTCCGGGCCTAAATTCTTAGATTCATAGCACCGATATTTGCAAGCAGGTTGAGCCAACTTTCAGAAGTAAATTATAGTTTCCTTATCGACTTTCACAATTTGATGTTGTTTATGATTTGAGATTAACACCCAATGGAAACAGTGGTGCCTTCTTTTGTTGTCGTTTGCTAAATATTGCATGCTCCTTAGTTGAACCCTGGATAGCGAATATTTAGTTGAAAGATGGCAAAGATGATTGGAAGACCATCCATTCATCTTCCAAAATAAGCATGCCCGAATCCCTCTATCGCAAAAAAAAATCACTGCATTGACCTCTTTGCATCGGTATTGGCAAGGGTTACATTGTTGCTTCTTGTTCTTGCATCCACAACGTGCCTGAGAAAAAAGGTTGGCGACAACCGCTGTGGCTCACTTCATAGTTTCGTGAAAACAGCTTATGAGTGAAAGTGATGGGGAAGACAAGCCGTGGACGACCAAAAATAAGATGGAGTGTCTGTTTGTTAAAGGATCTGAAAGAAAGGAAGCTGAAGGAGGAAGATGCAATCGACCGTGAGAGATGGAGGAAAAAGATGCCGGACCCGTAGCTGACCCTAACGGGAAAACAGCTTGAAGAATAAGCAAAAGGAGAAGAAGAAGCTATTGGTCATTTCATATTGAAGCTTAATTGATGTATGGAGTTGAATTACTCGATTGAGCTTGAATGGGGAGATCAGTCTGGCTGTTGAAATTTCTGAGTTATTTTTTCCAAAGGGATTCTTTCTCCTGTCTTGTCAATGTTATATTGAGCTGAAGCGCCGTTCATTCGATGTATAGAAGTGGTTATTGCGTAGCTTGGTGCAATAGATTGTTCTCCAAATCCTTTAGTAACATGAACTTTTTTGAGATTCAATGAGTCACTAAAGTTTATTTTACTTCTAGTGGTATAGATGGTACTTCAGTGAGCTATGGATAAAGACATTGATCAAGGAGAGGTTAACCTCTCTGTCAGTACTGGTGACGAAGCGATGGCAGAAACTTCTGTTCAAGCTAAGTTTGAATTGCAATCAAAAGGTAGTGAAGATGATACAAAATCTGGCAATGACAACGAAGAGCCTCCTTTAATTGAAGGGAAATGTTTGGCTCAAGAGACCGAAAGTGGTGCTGATAATCCAGGATTCGTGGGAGATGCTGAAGAGAATGCAGTGCAAGATGCTGGAGATATTGTGTCTGTTGTGGAAGATCATAATGAAATTGAAAATGGAGACGTTGTACCAAGTGTTAAAGAGCACGATGAAGCTGCAAACGGAGGCTTTGTACCTAATCTTGAGGACCATGAAGGAGTCCATAAATGTCATGTTGGAGAGAAATCTTTGTCAGAGAATAAGAGCGACGAGGACAGTAGAGAAGGAGAGAGAGACAGCCAAAATGCCGATGAAGACTATTTCTCTGTTGATAGTAATGATAACGGTTATCCAACGGAACTGGAGGAGTCTGGGACAGATTTGAAAAGATGGAATGTCAATTTACAGCTTAATATGTCAACTACGAATGACAATAAGTACCCAAAAAAAGAGCCAATGGTTGGTGGAATCGATAAAACAGCGAAAAAATCAAAGCAATCACCTTTCATGAGTGCAGTCTTCCTCTCGAAATACCTCACGTTTTGGTGAGTCACTTATTTTATTTCCTAGAAGAATTGTCGTAGGCCAGTTCTGGTGAACTCAACTTCATGATAAGGAAAATGATTTGTTAGATTCAAGAGACCTAGAATTTTGTAATAAGGAAGTAAGTTATATTAGCCTCCAGAACTTAAACGAGTACTCCCTTTGTTAGATCATATATTTCTTTTAGAAAGATCCACTTGACTGGCAGGTATGTGTCCTCTCACCACTGTCCACTTGTCTATGGTATCACCAGAGCATATCTGTGTCAATGTTTAATTGTCAATCATTAATTGGATTGGTAGTTTCCTCTCCAATAGGTCAATTGCCGTCAGAGTGGACGGCTTCCTCTCCAATCTGCACTCTATCAATGCTGGTGTACCCCAGGGCTCTGTCATCTCTCCTGTACTCTTCATCCTCTTCATCAATGACCTGCTCACCTCCACGTCTTCTAGCATTCACTCCTTTGCTGATGATACCTTCCTAAGTTCATCATTTTCATTCAATCCAAATGACCATGCTTCCACCGATATCCAATTCCATAGAAACATTTCAGCCTCGCTTCTCTCCAATGATCTGACAGTTATTGAGAAGTGGGGTAAAGACAACCTAGTTTCGTTCAACCAAAGCAAGACGAAACAGGCTGTCATTTCATGCAAACGTAATCAAAACTTTCCAGCTGTCTTCATGAATGGTGATGAACTGGACGCTTCAGCTTCTTTCACACAACTTGGTCTTTCTCTTTCATCTAATCTCACTTGGAAAACTCACATCCATTCCCTTGCTAAACATGCATCTCAAAAGCTCGGTTTCCTCGCCAGAGCCCGTGGGTTTTTCTCATCTTCTCACCTTCTATCTATATACAAGTCCCAAATCCGTCCTTCTTTAGAGTACTGCTCCCACGTCTGGGGTGGTGCTCCAAAATCTACTCTCTGTCTTCTCGACAAAGTCCAGTCCAAAGCCATTCGTCTCATCAATAATCCTAACCTCACCAAATCGCTCCAACCTCTTTCCCATCGTCGTTTAGTTGGAGATCTTTCCATCTTTTACAGATACTTTAACGGACATTGTTCTCAGGAGATCAGGGATATTATTCCAGTTCCTCTGAGGCGTGTCAGGACCACCAGAAGCTCAACTCATTCACACCCTTTCCAAGTTTCACTGCCTACTTCACGAACTCTATCTCACAAATCATCATTCATCCCAAGAACATGCAACTTATGGAACGTCTTGCCCTCTTCTTGCTTTCCTGAGTCCTACAACTTGCCATCTTTCAAATCTAAGATAAATAAACTTGATCTTATCTCTCTATCCTCTTAGCTGCTCGCTTTCTTCTTTCTTCCTTTGTTGGGGCTTTGTATAGGTCACCATGGCCTTTCCTCAACATAACCCACTAATAAAAAAAAAAAAAAAAAAAAAAAAATGTAACAAGTCCTCTCTTGTCAGGTGGATGCAAAGCCTGTTTGCAACTGGATATAAGAAGGCTCTTGAGCAAGATGACTTGTATGATGTCTGTCCTAATGATACTGCTGCAGATCTTTGTGACAGGCTTGAAAGGTAACCTGGCATCGTTCATTTGAAATAATTCGTTACGGGTTTATTTTCACACCCTGCTGCTATACATATTTACCTGTAAAGATTTTTGCTGCTTTTTCTGCTGCAAATTTGCGAGAGTAAAAGATTTGCTAAGTCTTATAAATACCATCCCTCGAGAAAGATCCTGTAAATGTCTCTATATTTCAAGCAATTTTACCAATGCTTATGTTTTTAACGAATGTTGCTTGAGCATCAACGTATTAATGTCCCCCTCGACCCAGACCCAAGGGAATGATGGCTCAGTTGCTTGGCAAGTCAATGGCCTGATTAGTTCTGTCCTGCGTTTGGCTAAGCGTTCTGTTAGATTCCTGGCTACGCAACACGACAAGATGCGGCCACATCGAAAGGACGAATAAGAGCACAGCTCGATAAGGATGGTTTTCATTGGGCTTCTTCTCCTTTCTCTTCTTCTCCTTCTTCTTCTTTAATGGGAAAAGCCCCCATGTGGATGCCAGGTAGAATACAGAAAGAACGGATTGCAGGGGGCTGTTGACTGACCAAGTTGAGACACGTCAACCATGAAGGAATGAACAGAGTCACAAAGTCTCTGTTTTTCCATGCATTTGAACCGAAAGATGTGATGAAGTGGAAAACAATGCCCTCGAAATGGACCGATAGCTATGGTTTATCAATGTCGCTCAGTGAATATCAACCTCTCTTGCCAGAGACACTCTAAGTGCGAAAAGACCAATCAAATGGTGAAGGCTATGCGAGGAAAAAGAAAGAGTGAGCTTGCAATTATCTAGAGAATAAAAAACCTACCCTTGGGTAGCAACTAGCAATGATATCGGGTATGCAAAAGCAGCAGAATGAGGCATTAGTCTGTTGGCACTTCTAGTAAAATACCCATGAACAGATCTCTCTTTATACCTATGATTCTGCCTAGATTTCAAAGGTAGAAATTTGGACACTGAGGAGCTTTTTGCTTATCGAGCAGTGTCGGGGTCCTTCCTCTCTTTGTGACCACACCTCGTGATTCCTACGCCTGGAATTACAGAGACTGGCTGGTGACTCTTCTCGCTATAAGTGAAAGTTTAGCTGAGGTGGGACTCGAACCACTGACCATAGGATCAATGCGCAAGAATCTTACCACTGAGCTATCCTGACACCTTAGTTCAGAAAAGAAGGATAAACGTACTCACTTGGTCTTAAGCATGCTCGGTTTTTTCGGCAGAAACACAAGTCTGCTTTTGTGTACCCGTATGCTTAGTGTACAGGGCTAAGCTCTATCTTTGTTTGTACATTTTGTTAGGCAATGGAACAAGGAAGCATATGACGAGAATGGAAAAATCAGGGAGCAGGCATCGCTTATCAGAGCAATAGTTCGTGTTTTTGGTTTTAAGTACATGTTACTGGCAATACCATCTGTGTTAGCCGTGAGTGAATCTTTCTTTGAAATTCATCCTCTCTGCCATCCAGTTCAGAGCAATGCCTTATTATGATTTTTTGCAATAGTTCTGCTTTTTGAATTCACCTCAATCATCTTCATTTCTTGAACCAAAAAAAGATTCAAGGCGTCTGGTGTGCAACATGGCTTTAGGATAGTATGAAATGCATCTAACTTTTCTAATTTCGGCTAATTATCTATTTTCTTATTCACGAAGCAAGCCTTAATTAGCTGATGTAATTAGATGCCATGTTTCTATTTCACTGTGAGTAAATTGAATGCATCTAATTACATTGAGCGCAATTGCTCCTCCTTCAGCTCTCAAATATACCAGTTAACATTGAAACTTAATTTCATTGAATATAGTTAAATCCCAAAATGATACACCTCACTAGTGACAGGTAGTGTAACAACCAGCTATCTACTTTAAATGCTAGATAAAAGGCTACCATCATTAATATCAATAAATGTAAATAGAAAAATGGAATGTAATAATCAAAGGTCCAATATCTCTCGATTACTCCGTCTTCTACTCTGAATACGTAATATGTCCTTAAAGCAACGCTTGTGACTTTCTTTAACATGTAATTTTGTGAGTTCATAGTTAAATGATAATGATGATAATAATCAAAGCTTTTACATTGCGCTATATATCGATTAGGCTCCATTGCGAAGGGAAATCTTCCGAAATTTCAATGATCGTGTAAGATATTATGGTGCTAGATCTTCTAGACATGTAAAGGTTTTTTCTTTAGTGAGTTATGTTGGGGAAAGGCCATGGTGGCCTATACAAAGCCTCAACAAAGGAAGAAAGAAGAAAGCGAAAGGCTAAGAGGAGAGAGAGATAAGATCAAGTTTATTGATCTTGGATTTGAAAGATGGTAAGTTGTAAGATCCAGGAAAGCAAGAAGAAGGCAAGACGTTCCATAAGTTGCATGTTCTATGGATTAATGATGATTTGTGGGACAGAGTTTGTGGATTAGGTAGTGAAACTTGGAAAGTATTTAATCATATAAAGGTTGAAAGGAGTAATTTGTGTTTTGTCTTATTTGAAATAGGCAATAAATACAGTTACACAGCTCCAATCATTATTGTTTCCGTCTGTTTAAATTCCACCAAAGCTGCATGTTCCGTTGCGCGTGTGTTACGGATTTCATTAAAAATTCACATTCAACCATTCCCGAGAAGGCGAAAAAGACGGATTTGCGATGTTGACTGAAGTTATTGCTGTCGCCATGTGTCTTTAATTCATAACACTTGTAAGTCTAACTTAGAGATTGCTTTGTTTGTCTTGCCATTAGCCTCAGTGTTTAAACCTGCTGCCTCCTTTTCTGTTGGTTTTCAAGTTATATTTCCTAGACTAGCAGTTGAGGCTCTCAGAACTGTGGAAGCTTCGAACAATTGATGAAGGAGGTTTTCAAGTTTGCTCGGTTGATTTATCTAAAGTTAGAAATAATTGTGGGCATTGTAGTGTCGAAATTGATCCGAATCCGTATGATGATTATTCTTAGGCAGGTTACATGTTGGACTTAAACTTGAATGCTGAACACCCATGTCTTGCTTTTAAAGCAGTAGTCTTGGAGGATTCAATCGCTCATGAGTAAAATCAAGAGGATTCACCAGGAAGCCCGCGTTCCTTGAAAACTCCCCAGTCCAGTTGTGCAGATACATAGCACGTAATGGTACAACCTCGACACCTCTAAAACTGTTCATCAGAAATCTGATCCTTCCAAGATATCGCTCTAATGAGTGATACATGAATTAGTTGCCCAGATTTGAGCCATGTAGTCAAGGGGGACGACGAATTTTTTAATTATCACCGCTAGACGACAATTTAACATGCTTTAAATTGGGTCTAACTGTTCAAATAGGAATTAATTTTTTTCAATAATGGTATAAAAGTTACCGGTTTCAATTGAACAACTGATCAGAGTTACTGGGATTTAGGTGCATGGAATATCGTTTAAATCGTTTGAACGCCTTTTCTTAAGCAACAGGAAACTTTTTAAGTTTGTGCATTGTAATTTACGAGAAAACCATCGTGTGCAAAGAAATTTCTAATTGCTTCAGTGACAAATGTTTTTTGGGTAATCAAGAAGGCGCCATGACGTTGTGGTTTTCGTGCGCGAACCCATGACCGAGGAGCGCGGGTTCGAATCCCACACGGCTTACAATGACAACACTTCCAATTGCACAGAAAGCAGAAACACTGCGTCGTCATTATTTTTCTTAGTTCTTCTCTCTCAATTTTTGGTGAATATAGCGGTGTGAATCTCCGGTTTCTTCACACTATGAAACTGTTGGACCACATTATGTCACTGTACAAGCACATTGAGTGTCAGCACCCGTCCTTCCGCAGACTCCAATCTGAGGTGAAAAATAGCAGCACACGTTCATAAATCGGATTGTAACAACAAATTAGATAAGGGTAGTTAGAATTGTGATCATAGCACATTTATATGCTCGTTCAAGTTTCTGGAAGTCATCTAAGTGTCTACCCAGCAGTAAATGGGTAAAAAAGATTCAAAATCAAAGCTCCTTCCCTCACCGTTGTGACGAACAGGGTGGCACCCATCTCCATTGTTTACCCCTTGTGCCACACAGGGTGGCTACATAGCTGTATAAGCACAGTAGGTTGCACTGAGTATTAACCCCCGTGCTCTTTCCCAAGTAGCTGAATGTGAAGCAGGGAAAAAGCACATCTTCGGTTAAACTTTATCCAGTATAGCGGAATGTGCAACACGTACTGTAAGTTTCGGACATTGCTGCATTGAGTCCTGTTTGGTCATTATCTACCATTCAGTTGTGAGTCTCGCAATACGTTCGCTTTTCCTAGCAATACGGAACTTTTTAATATAAAGACAACTGTATTTATATAATTCAATAAAAACACTACTGATAAAGAAGTCAACAGGAAATCTCTATATAGAATCCACTTCCCTGGAAAAATCCAATGCCCTGTCTATGGTTTCTCTCAAACTTGAATTGGAGTATGCAATGCAGTGTTCATAATGAAGATAAGTAATTATACACGATGGTGCAATGGGTGCGGAGAATCTGAATTGAAGAAGTGGGAGGTCTTTAATCAGATGATGGAGATGACCAATTACTCTTCCACTGCAAGTCCCCTTAGTAGCTGATGGGTTAAATGTTAAAGGCATACGTGTATAACTTAAAAATTGAGGAAGCTCACATCCTAAGGAGTTGATTTGAAATGGTGTGTACCTTCATAATTGAAATTCTAGCCCCTAGAAATGAAATTATGGAGTCTTCAAAATGCGCTTGAATCGAAGCATTGTAGCAGTCAATAAGTTGTATCTCGAGATTGATCTAAACAGCTTTGAATTTTGAATTTAAAATGATGCTTTGGATGATTCTAGAAATGTTAATAGCTTTTCACTGAAATTATCGCCTTGCTTTCTGTGATGCTATCCAAGGAAGACAGATTTGCATCTGAATTTTGATTTCTTCATCACTAATGGACGTAATTCCAATTTCGATACGAATAAAACTAATCCCAAACTTTTAACAAAGGCCCAGCAGCATCTGACTTCTCTGTTGAGTATGTTTTTCACTCGACTCTGAAATTTGACTTATCGATGATGATTGAATTCGAAGGTCCGTTTCCATGTAAGTTGAGTTATTTTTCATCTTTGAATCAAATTGACTCATAGGGATTTCTGCATCAGCTATTAGGTATCCCACGCTGTATGAATTCTTTTGATGTTCTCCAGATGCACCAATTTTGTTTTGGTTGAATGCATTGAGAAATATAGGAAGTTCACCATCTTGCTTGTCCATCTCGCTGCAAAGGCATTTTGGCAACGTTCAGCACAATCGAAGTAGCTGCATCGAGAATCAAGGAGTTTTGGGAGCACTGAAATTCATACTTTTTGTTCAATGTCTCACTACACGAAAGAGGGACAGTTGGCACAGTGGTTCGAAAACACGTGTGTTCTATGCGTAAAGTCCCCGGTTCAAGGCGCACTCGAACCCGTCTCTCGTTCCCCTTTGTAGCTTTCTGCATTTAGCGTTGCTAAACAATTGAAGTTTAGTGGGTTCTCGCAGGTATAGCCAAGACTAACACGTTGTAGCCTGTCCGACTTCTAAAGCGTAACTAAATTCTTCTTACATAAATTTAACGTATAATGCTAATCTGTTTGGCAGCGAGCCTTACAGAACACCATAAACAGGAAACGACAGAATTAGGGCGAACAGGCAACAATGTGTTTCTCTTGGCTATACCGTGAGGGTGGGACTAAACTTCACTTAAATCGCAATTTGTAGAAAGTATTTTACTTTTCTTCGCGGCATAGCAGATACGAAATCGATGTAAATGGTTGATGAAAATTGTGTTTAGCTTAAAGTTGAAGGTATTTCTATATTCAAGATTTAGCTGCTTGTGAATCTTGCGTTCTAGTATCTTTTTGAGGTGCATACCCGGCGCTTTTGTTCTCTGGAAGTTGTTTTACAATTGAATCGAGGTCGTGTATTTACTGCAGCAAATTCGTAGATTAGATGTTGGTACGTTTCACGTCCATTCGTATGCCTTGGTAAACAGCTAGCCATTAACGTTGTTTGCTGAGGCCTCCAAAATTATTCAAACTCGATTTCATAACTCCGCTCTTATTTTACAGGAACATTTTTCTTGTGCACCCTAACAGGTATAGCCAAACAATTATCCTGAGGATTGGCCTGTCCTATTCTTCACCTCATCAAAGAATTGAATCTTTTTATATTGAATGCTCGACTTTGCGTGTCTTGCAATAAAGGATAATTCAATAAATTTCAGGGCAAACAGGCACTAACTTGTTTGTATGTAAGCATCACATCTTCTTTATCCGTCTTTTAAACCAAACCATCATTTTGATACCAGTATAACGGAATGAACAAGGCCTTACTGCCACCTTAACGCACAATGCCTTGCAACAAGATAGTACCTTTCTAGTGTGTGTGTGTGTGTGTGTATGTGTGTGTGTGTGTGTGTGTGTGTGTGTGTGTGTGTGTGTGTGTGTGTGTGTGTGTGTGTGTGTGTGTGTGTGTGTGTGTGTGTGTGTGTGTGTGTGTGTGTGTGTGTGTGGTGGCGTGTGTGTGAGTGTGTGTGTGTGTGTGTGTGTGTGTGTGTGTGTGTGTGTGTGTGTGTGTGTGTGTGTGTGTGTGTGTGTGTGTGTGTGCGTGCGTGTGTGCGTGTGTGCGTGTGTGTATGCGATTTCCAATCCGGTTTTCCGATCCATCACTTGTTTCATAAATGCTTCTTGTCGTGACTGCATGCGCTGCATAGAGGGCTCAAGTATTTTCTCAAGTTTCTCAGGTGAAAAGCACCGCTTCATTTCCTTTTCCGAATTTCCTGTACCCGTCAGTATGCTTCTGAAATACAAATTCATAAAGCATGAAGTGTTGAGCATTTTGGAAAAAGCTGCATCATTGGACTTCTTGTATATAAGGTATAAGTAAGGCTCTCTGCTGATTCCATTATTGCAGTCTTTATAACTTACACGGCTGCCACATTACACGCTAGGAAAATACAACGAAATTCCACTCTCAACAAACCGTGTGAATAACTCCAGTGCAAATGTGCGTTATTTGTTCCATTGTTGCAAACTTCTCCAGTCAGCTGTGGTATCTTATCAATGTATATCGGTATAACATTCCGTAACTTTCTATATAAGGGAAATTTTCGGGAAGAATTGGTCAAGGATTATGATCTTTGTAAAGTGGATTGAGCATAAAATTGGAGAGAGCTGCTTGTCTATTTTTTGTTCGACTGTTTGGAAGCAAATCTTCAGCATTGCTGGTAGACATTGAACTTAGCGCTGTTTAGAGTTGCGAAAAAGAGATCTGACAGATGACCAGGATAAAGACCTTAGGATACCTACACCTTTCCACTTTCATTCTGACAGAATATGTTGTTTTTATTTTTAAGTTTACCCTTTTAATCCTTCTTAATTATATTACGGTCTACAAAATTTTTCCGCTCGATAAGCAAAGCGCCTAGCTACAGACGCAAGAACCCGTTGTGCATGCCCCATTACTTGGGTAACAGCATTTTCTTAGGCGGAGGGCAACCACCTTATCGCAGGCTTGGTTGAGAAATCATTCTAGTTATGTTTTTTGGAAGTAGTAAGGCCTTGCTAGAGAAGAATAAATCGGTTAGCCCTTCAAGTCCACTGCCAGTTGCTATGTAAAAGGCAAGAAACAATAAACCATCTTTTTAACTAGAGAAAAGCGAATGCGGCAAGATTTACTGCGAAAGCGCTACGCGCAGCAGGTCCTAGAATTTTCGCATCGCGCTGTCCGTTGATGTACTGCATTGTTCAAGCAGGCTACCCATTAGTTGGTCATACATGTAATTAACATAAACTTTTTCTGCAATGCCCCGAAGAAAAGACAAGCAATTTTTGCTTCTGCGGATCTTTTCTCATAATCGTCGTTGGGAAATTTGTATTCGGAGGCCAAACATTGAGAAATAATGTTGTGCTGTCAAATATGTACTCGTGTCCATGTTTCTTTTCAAGTTTCTGACAATATGCCGAGAGGACTCGTTCAATTATACAGATTTGTTTCCACATTGTTTGCTTTTCTTCGTTTTGTGACGTAGGACAAATTATTCATTATTGCCGGTTGAGAATATTGGACACTTCCTTCATTTTCACACCGTTGAAGCATACGTTTCGATTCGTGCCTAATCATGAAAATATGGACTTGATTTTCGCACTGCCGAAAGAATATGTTTCGATTCATGCCTAATCATGAAAAGGCGGACTCGATTTTTGCTCTGTTCTGTTTTTTTGTCCGTTTGCACCATGCTATCCCTACGACTATGCCAGTGACTTTTACAAAATATCAGGCAATGGAACAATATTTTTGAGATTTTGCTTGATTCATTCATTCGATCGTAAATTGGCAGTAGCGGTAGAGGCTGCCATTTAATGCTTTGATCTTATTTTGGGAACTTCGACTAGAATTTTTAATCAATCGACTGGTATTCCATCTCAAATTTTTCCTATTCAACGCATGTGCATCCTCAACCGACTTTCGTTTTTATTGCAAATTACTCGTTGTTTATTTCTACTATAAATATCACATTTTCGAAATTCGGTTCTCTCTGTTTGCCAAGGCCATCTTTATTGACATATTTCTGACTTGACAAGTGAAGAATAGAATTTGAATGCATATGTGAATTGAAAACGCTTTGGTCTGGAGTCAAATATCCTATCTCGTGTATTTTCGATACAGTTGAGGAAAGCAGTTCCTTGTATTTCAAAGCTTTCGTTGAAGGATTTATGCAGTGTGAGATACGAGGAAGACATCGAGGCGATTAAAAGCCTGTTTTCAATTCAAAGGCTGCATTCGTGATTTGTGTTAGACAGGAGCGAGTTAAAATGGAGCCTTCCTGTTGCTTCGGCATCGCTTTGAGCCAAGATAGAGCCAAATAGCGCGCACACTTCAAAAGTGCTTGTAGAAGATGGTAGTTATATTTCAGTTCCGTAGAGTGTAGCTAATTGCCCTAATCACTCAATTTAGTTGGGCGCCGATTTGCTATGTCCTTGATTTGACGTTTCCAGTATTTGCTCGCTGCATGGAAGGATGGAGGATTCTGAAGAAGCTATAAAACGGACGCGCAACTAGCCAAAGAAGCATAAATTCCGAACAGGTTGCAGAAATTGCCGCTGTATTTTGCCTATTATCTTCCAAGAGTTTTCCGAACGGTGGCAGTAGCTGGTTTTAGAGAGAGGAATCATAAGAATTTGCTGAAGGTAAGGTATATTACGTTACTATTATGCTATCATTGCATGCCTGGCTGATTTCACTTAGGATGAGAGATCAGAACGAATCTGCTTGGCAAGCATTGCGAATTCAAACGTGGTTACCACGACAACCTTCGATTCAAATTCGGTTAGAGTCGTCTAGACGGCTTCAGTTTTTGAAGGGAATGCCTGCACTGTGCAATCACATTGAATCTTATTTGTCTGCCCCTTGCTTTTTCTTATTATTTACGCTTTGGGTCTTCGTTCCTATGGATAGACGAATAGATGCTCTTTGGACTTACTCCCTTAGTAACGTACTCGGTTATTGCTAAACTAATCACGCGATCCCATACGCCCGTCGCGACAGCAGTATACTCTGTACATGCATAGAAAGTCGTCTTTTTCTCTTAGCATGATATTTAAGAATAGATACATGCTTTTCAATATGATAACTTCACTGCTCGGAGTACTGTCCTTGAAAATGGCTGCGAGGCACTCCTGGAAATTCTCCGTTAGATGATTTTAATGATGTGTTTGATTACAATAGTGCTTAGTTCTTACAAAGCTATTAAACATGGTCGCATTCAGTCAGGTTAAGTCAATCATTCCATGTTTTTTCAACTCGTTGTCAGCAAGGCTAGACATTTTTGTTGGGGTGCATTGAGAGGCCTGCTCTGGTGATATCAGTATTTGCGAGTCAATATATGTTGTCACTAGCTCATGCTTTGAGAGTCGTCTAAATTATCTACGTTTGAGTATAAGTCATTACGCTCAAAGAGGCGAATGATGATGATGTGAGATATTTCTGTTGATGCCTCAATTAACAATCACCCGTATAAACGCAGTTCTAGCATGCCTTGTTGCAATTGCGTTGATGTTGTGATCACAAAAGCACGCAGTTAATGTTCCACAGCTTTTCCGATTTGGTTCTGGTACTGATAAAGTTGACTTTGTCAATGGTAAGGAAGATATTTCTTTTTTCGCCAAATTCACGTCGTCAAATTCTTTGCTTATGAACGACCTCACTAGAGCTGTTGGGTGTATCTTTTTCTAGGTCCATTCGAATCAGTATCTGGCATCTGCATAAGGCTGCCAGGAAATTCTTGCTCGCATCCTTGACGGCTGCTTTTTGGCCGTAGTTTGTTTTTTAATCGTGTCGATTCATTACGCAGAGGTTGTGAATTCGAAGTCTACACGGTTCTCAACGAAGCAAAGGGAAGCAATTCAAAGGTCCTCTTCCGTAGAAAAGCTCGAAGCCTTTTCTATGATTCATGCTGGGCACGAAATAGAGTATTATATGCAGTTTTCAAGGGGTTTATTTTTCTTTTTTAGGTCAGAAACTTTCCACGGCAAGGCAAAGTTGATGCCAAGCTCGTCAGGCAGGTGTTCGACTATAACTTACGATAGCAATTTGACTTGCTCGAGTATCTAGCGATACATGTGGAAGGGATTGGTTTCAGAAAAGCTTGATCCTTTCATCACCAGATCACAACAAAGTTGTTGGATAGAGAAAAATCCAGGAACTGCAACTTGTGAAGTTGACAGCTGCTTTGGCACTGGAAAAAACCTTGCGAATAGAATAAACCTCTTCGAAACAATAAACAAGACAACTCGAGCGGTTTTTCAACTATGACTTTTGCTACTACATTGGGTGGTAAAATCGGTCTTACTTTCCTATCGTTTCTAATGGCAATTGTCAATACTGTCGTCATAGTGACCTATGCATTGAACTACCGCTTGCAGACTTCGGCCAACCGTTTTGTCATCGCCTTGGCAGTTAGTGATCTATTGGTCAGTATTCTTCTGGTGCCAGTTAAGACATGGTTGCCTTCCAGTGAACTCATTGGTCCACTGACTGCTTTTATTCTTCTTGCTTCACTTTTCAACATCTGTGGCTGCACGTACGACCGTTATATTGCGATCAAAAACCCATTACATTACCCCTCGATAATGACCTTAAAGAGATTCTTTCAAGTGATGGTTGTTGTCTGGTTGTTTCCTCTCATCATCGCCATTATTCCACAAATCTGGATGAGAAACAGTGAAGCGCTCCAAGTTACGCCACTTGAATCGTTTATCTATGAGCAACGCTATGTCGCATTTATGGCAATATTGGTTGTCGTAGTCTGTTGCGTTCTAGTCGCTGTGTATATCTACATATTCTCAGTTGCCAAGAGACATTATAAGGCAATGAAAATAGCAGAGTGCCCATTAGAGTCAATGGAGAGCAAAGACACCAAAGGAAAAAAGAGAAGGAGTCAAGCTGTCCGAAACTTCTTTTATGCTATAAAGTCAACAGTGCTATTTGCAACAATCGGAGCAAATTTTCTCTTTTGTTGGTTCCCGTTGATCTTAGTGAACTTTGCATTTGCATTCGACCAGAAACAAATAGTATCGAAAGCGTTTATGAATGTTGGAGAGATCCTTATGTACGTCAACAGCTTTCTTAACCCAGTTGCGTATGCATTTTTTCAAAAGGAATTCCGAAGAACAATTCTCAAGGTCTGTATGAAGAAATCGATTTCTCCAAGCGAAACAACATTTCATGAGTGCAACACATCCCGTGCTGATCTTAGGTAGATGGATCATTGATGGAAAATGAAACAAGATTGCTGCAGTTAGGATGGAAAGTAGATTTCCATTTGCTCATTCTGCTCAAGGATGAACGATGGAAGTGTCCCTAGAAGTATGGAATCCGTTGTATGGAGCTTTTTCTTCAAGAAATTGTTACCTAATGGATCAATCTATTAAAATCTAAGATCAATAAACTTAATCTGATCTCTCTTTCCCCTTAGCCTTTCGCCTTCTTCATTCTTCCTTTGTTGGGGCTTTGTATAGTCCACCATGGCCTTTACCCAACAAAGCTCACCCACTACTAAAACTTGCCCGCTTTCAAATCTAAGATTAATAAACTTGATCTGATCTCTCTTTCCCCTTGGCCTTTCGCTTTCTTCTCTCTTCCTTTGTTGGGGCTTTGTATAGGCCACCATGACCTTTTCCCAACATAACTCATTAAAAGAATGGAAACTATGATGCAACTTTCGTTGCATATTCCACGCAATCTTTTAAGATTATTCATTAGTCAACGGCTTGGAGCGTTCTCGAATCAGCTTCATTTGTAAAGTCGGATTCAATGATATATCACTTGATATCAATAACTATATTATATATGAAATGTCTTAAATAAAGAGCCATTGTATAAGAGAATTTGAATTTGCTGCTAGATTTTAAGCACCATTGTTAGAATAGTATAAGTAGCAGATTATATCTCGCTTTGTTTTTTGTGTTCCCTGGTTAGACAATGTTAAAGACGTTCTTTGTAGCTTAAGCCAATCGTAGATTCTGGCTTTCGCCGGTGTTGCAATTTGAATATGTATAAATGTAAAATATATTATGAAAAATCACATATAACAAATTTAGGTTGAGTGCTTTTCCAAGGCCACGGGGAGGGAAAGAGATAGAATGTACTTTTGCATTTGTTTTTGCATGTAATTTTAACTTCCACAGTAGTCATACAAGAAAGTGCAATCATGGGAAAGGACATTTGGTAACCTGCGGCTCAGTAGGTAGAATTGCGCAGGCGGCCCATTGTTATTAAGCACACAAAATGGCAGAATGAGGATTATTACGGCAAGCTTTGTTGGATAGCAAGATGCTCTACTGCTACTACTGTATGCTTCTTCCTTTGTTGGGAGGAAGCTATACCATAGATAAGATGAATTAACTATTACGTAACTAACAAAATAGCTAAATTGCTGCTAATTTTGCCCTTCTTGCCTATTTAACGAAATTGTAGCAAATCTTTTAAGTGAATTGATTGACAATGAGTCTTTCCGTACTGGAAGGTTAGCGCCATTGCCATGCTTTAGACTGTAGCTAATAGGTCGTTCTATAAAAATTCTTTGATATGGCGGACTTAGATCAGGTTTGGTTTTATACTTTTCTGCCATTAGCGGACTTCGTGTTTCTTACATGGATTGGCACTGATTTAGTCTGTTCCCAGAGGAAGTTCAAATCATTCCACTATCTTTACATGATATACGTAATGCCCTTTCTTAAATATGATAAATTTTTTTATCCAGAGCTCTATAATAAAACCCCCAAAAACGCGAGCAGGAACTGAGGTAAGATAAGACAAACGATCGCCTTGACTGCTGTAGCTTTTCAGTGTCCAAGTAACGTCCACATTTTGAGCGAGTGCATGGAGCTTTTGGCCAATCTGCCTGCAAAGAGTCTTGATTCAGGTACATATAGAAAAAAGGGTCCTAGAGCCGAGCCTTGCGGTACTCCGCGAACCGTTTCTGTTTATGTGCTGAAATTTCGTAATTTTAGCAACGATGATCCGATGCTTAAAGGTTTCATTGAATAAATGCTGTTGTGGTGGAGAGGAAAGGCGATGGATTGCAACTAGAAACTACATTAACCTTTTGAAATTTATTTCTATTATTTCTCCCACATTCAGCATCGTCATGAGCTTCATACTTTGTGTTCCTCTTGCCTGGCACACGTTCCCTCATGTAGATAAACAGGCCGCCCCCCTCCCCATTTCGATCTCGATCATATTCAAATGGCTTCATAAAACCCTCAATCACGTACGTTCTGACTGGAAAAGTATTGTCGAGCTTTGTCTCTGCTATCAGAAAAAAAATAGTGGTTTCCGACAACATGGATCTAAGAAAGTCGATTTTATTCGTAATTGACTTGATATATAGATATCCAGTGAGAAGACCGTAACGATTTTCAATGGAGTGATTATATCATCCTGCTGCAAGACGGATGCACCACCAGGACTTTCTTCGCCACCGAATTGTTGTCGTCAGCGCGTGGGCGGGATGAATGAGGAAAGTTCCTGTTTGAAAAGCTTGAGAATTGGTAGCATAAGAAAGTGTTGCAATGGAAGAAGAAACATGAATGAATGGATTACAGCTAGTCAACATTGCAGGAGAATGTTGCATTATCAGGCATTGGGAATTTCTACGGGCAAGAAGCAACCACTTTAGTCGAAAAACAAACTTAATACTGTTTGGAGACATTCTATGACTTTGTTGGTATGTTTGCACAGGTGAAATGGAAATTTAGTGCATCATAAGAGTCGCAATTGAAATTTTGTGCATCGACAGTTGCATATCAAAATGCGCGAGTCATGAGCTACGAAGAGTAATTTTAGCTAAGTTTTATGTTGGTTAGCCTTAGTAGGGTTAGAGTTATAGTCAAGATCAAGGTTATAGTAATGTTCAGGGCAAGAACTGAGGTTAGATAGAATCTTTGTTGATTTTGGAAATAGAATTTTCACCAAGGCTAGGATTATAGTAATAGTCAGATTTAAACTTTTCTCTGTTTGCCACTGTTAAAACTGGTCGGAGTTATGAGGCTAGGATTAAATTTACAGTTCTGCATCGTCATAACGCAATCCACGGAAGAACGGAAAAGTCTACAACGATCTACCATTGCACTGTAAAATCATTGAAGACTTTGTTAGAATTCTTCTTTTGAGATATTCCTGTTTTCCGGTGAATTTTCCACGTCTTTCTCAAATCAGGTTGACTTCGTGGATCGTGCGAATGATTAATAATCACAACAAAATGATAATGACAAAAGTGATCAAGATAAAAATGATAATGATAAAAGTAATAACAACACAAATAATGATATTAGAAAAAATAATAATAAAAACGATAATGCTAAAAATAATAATAGTAAAAATGATAAAAATAATTAAATCATCCACATAACTCGGCTATGCTCTTAAGTCAAAATTTTTATGTTAAAGTGAGAGTCTCTTTTTAATTGAAGTTTCAATTAAAATGTAAGCTCCTTCAGTCAGCATAGTCGCATTCTTATGTCTAAGGAAATGACTACAGTGCCAGATGAACGCTGCGCACGCAATGATAATAATGATAATAATATATAATATCTTTTGCTCTAGAAACAAACCATGCTCACACCTGGAACTTCTTCCTTATTAATTAATGTTTGCTCGATAGTATGACTTACTTGTTCTCGTTTTTATGTTCTTATAGTTGTTAACCGCTGTGAGCTAGCCAAAAATAAGTTACCTTTTTAGTGAGATTTGTATTTGTAGCAATGAAAGTACTTAATGAAATATTGAAGTTTTAAGAAATTATTTTCAGAATTATTAAGTATTATTATTCTTTATCTACTGGTATTATTATTTCATCATTATAATCTATCATCAGTGCCATTATTATCAATAATCATTCTTATTATAAATTATTATTACTATCATCTGTTGTCATTTTTATCTTTATTATTACTATCAGATATTATCAGTATCATTATAAGCTAGCACAATTATTATCGAATTGAGATGAAGGTTTAGAAAAATTAAATCTTGCCGCTCCATCATCTCTTGTCCTGTATTTTTGATGTCATATCGTGACGTTTTCGGTGCACCTCAGTTCTGCATTTCATTCGACTTGATAATAACGATTTATGCATTCCTACTTATTGCTCTGCAGGAAGGATTCAGACTTTCACAACCAATATTCCTTGGGTTCATAACAAGATATTTTGCGGAAGGATCTCAGGAGACCGAGACTAACGCATACTTGTATGGCCTCGGATTGGCTTTATGCGCAATGGGAACAAGCCTGAACATGACGCCATTAAATTTCTTGAGACAGAGGATCGGTATGAGGCTTAGAATATCAACTTCGGCATTAGTATACAAAAAGGTTTGTTCAACATTGACTAAGTCGTTGCTACTGTTAATTCTTCGTTCTCCTTTTCACTGAAAAAATAAAATGGAGAATAGACCGTGCTCTGAGTTTTTCTAGGAAGTTAACTTTACTGTGTGATGGTTTCCCGTTGCCTACCTCACCAATGCTGTTTTTATTGCGACACGTGGAGGATTCGAACAAACAGCCCCTGTATTATGAGCCCGGATGCTCAACCATTACACCACCTCAACACTATGTATCTTATAGGAGTAATTAAGTACTTATATTTTGCTGTGCCTCTAGGTTCAACAGTAATCACTTTCGCTTGATCGACTAAGTGTGGTCACATGGATATGAAGAACCAGGATACTGCTTCGAAAGTAGAGCTTTTAAGTGTTCTAAACCCCACGACAAGAATCACGAATCATATGAATCTTAATAGAACGTCAAACTTTTAGAAAGAGCCAGGAAACGTCTCGATGAACATGGCTTCTCATTATCCTAAAATCTATCTTCGGGTGCTAGGTATGGTGTACAAAGCTCTCAAGCGTTGCCAAAACCATAACCTTAATACCTCAACTGATCTCTCTCTCCTCTTAGCCTTACGCTTTCTTCTTTCTTCCTTTACTGGGGATTTTTATAGGCCACCACGGCCTTTCCCCAACAGAACTCACTAAAAAACTGATGTTAGATAAATGCTTTTGGTGTTCTAACAATACGTGCCTTCCAATGCAAATTGTATTAACTTAATCAAAATGCGTAAAAATACATCAAGCAGCAAGCTGTTCCTTTTTCTATCTTTTGATGGAAGTTGATTTATAATTCGTTAAGTACATAGAGTATTGCATTAGATTTATAGACATTAATTACATGTCTTTTTTATGATTGTTGTTAAAACTGTATGGATTCTCGCCCGTCTTGTATGCAACTTACGAAAGTTTTCGCCCTATTTCCTTTTAGATCTTGCGTCTAAGCAACAAGGCTTTGAGTCAGACAACAACCGGTCACATTGTCAACCTTGTTTCGGTAGATGCACAAAAGCTTGATTTTGTGAGTGGAATCGCTTTTTTCCTCATCTTTGTTTGTATTGCCGTTGCTATGAGAACGTGATTAAACTCGCTCTAGGTCAATGATCTGATAATTCGTTAACAGCTAAATAAAGTTTATTATCTTGTCTAGGAAACATTATAGCAAATCTCTATGGACAGATGTTGGTATTGTTTGCATCAGGACCTTTGGAAGATCTCTTAGAATTTCTAGCAGTTTTTTCCATAGTTGGGAGTGAAGCATCATATCGACAATTAATCGACATGGATTCGGCGGATTCTGACTCGCGATTTCTTTTGTTGCTGCATTTTTGATACCTCTCAGATCTCAACATGCTGATTCCATCGCAGAGTGTCTTGCATCAAATCAGTCTGTTGTATCGACACTCTTGTGCAATTTAATGTGAGCATCGTCGCAATCTGACGGTTATCACAAATCCACAAGAAGATTTCTTTCAATCAAACGCAGAGTATATCAACATAATAATGATAATGATAATAATACATGAATATAAAAACTGGGTAAACACTTGAGCTAGCTAAAGCTGTTATAAACGTGTGTCCAGTAGAGAAAAATAAAGGATAAATGAGGAAGTTATTTAATATCGGGCAATTGAAAGCTGCAAATTCGTCACTATGGCGTGGCGCAGGATAATTTATCTCTTACAACGTGCCGCAGACGCTTATTTTAACTACGGGGCTAAATGTTCCTTTGGCAGTACCGAGAAAGCCTTCTGAACTACCATGCCATGGCCAAAGGCACTTGATATCCCAAATGATGCCTAGCTATCATTACTATATTGATGACAACATTACTTACTGTTATTATTTACCAATATGATCTCCCTCTCTCTCATGACTAACTTCTCCTTTTCTAGGCTGCAATGTTTCTGCATTATCTCTGGCTTAGCCCCGTAATCATAATCATAACTGGATACTTGTTGTGGCGCGAAATCGGCGTCTCGTGTCTTTCAGGCGTTGGGCTGTTGCTGTTGCTGGCACCTCTGCAGATGATTATGGGACGATTGCTCATGAAGTTTAGGTATACAAGTTGCACTGTATTTTTTGTCACCCATGCAGGAATAGTTTGACAATAATAATTATCATTGCTATAACGATAAGGGCTAGAACTCGCAAAACCTGTTTTATATATCAGCACACTTAACCACCACGCCGCCGGCAACAAAAATGATTTTATATCGGCGGCAACTGCATTGTATTTCAATAAGATTTCGCTTGTGCTTCTAGACGGGCAGTCGTTAAATTTACTGATCAAAGAGTCAAAGTCATGAATGAGGTCATCACTGGTATGCGGGTCCTGAAACTGTACACTTGGGAGGAGTCGTTCACACAGTTGGTGGACAAACTTCGACAGTAGGTTTACATCTCCTTGCTAGTTACTACTTTCATCTCAGAAAAGTTCTACATTGTTTGATATTACTGGTATAAATCATTATCATTGTATTTCACCTTGCCTTTATTAATATTTTTTATCATCATTATTTACATCTTAATTACATCTTAACCAAAGTCTCCTCCATCATTATCCGTACCATTTATTATATCTTTGTTTCAGAAAAACTATGGTCATACCCAGAACTTCTTCCTTATTAACATTTTAAATATTTCCTTACTAATATGACTTATTCTTTCTTCTTTTCTATATTCTTATTGTTGTTAATTGCTGTAAACCAGCCAAATACAAGTTATCTTTTTAGTAAGATTTGTGTTTGTACCATTTAAAGCCGGGGTGGGCAAACTATGGCCCGTGGGCCACATGCGGCCTGCCAAGTGCTTTTTTGTAGCCCGCCAATAACTTGTATCAGGCAAAAGCAACTCTCCCGTTATTCTCGTTTTCTAATCGCATGATGTCGTATAAACATATTATAAACATATAAAGCGTTACCATACTGAGGATGGATTATGTTTTCAAAAGATTTAAGCATGTGTTTCATTTTCATTGCGTGAAAATCTCATTTTGAAATAGCCTTGGTAACATTCTGTACGGCCCTGTAACACTTAAAATTTGTGACTGCGGCCCTTCTGCTGAAAAGTTTGCCCACGCCTGATCTAAAGTATTTAATAACATATTGAAGTTTTGAAAAATTATTACTATTATTATTAATCATTATTATTTATCATCTACTGGTATTATCATTCTCATTATCACTTATTATCAACCTTGTCTATCTCAAATAGAAAAAAGAACAAGTACGCCCCTCTCCTATCCGAGCTCAAAAAACAATCTATATCCGTCCACCTTGTTAATCTCTCCATCAGCGCTTTATGTATCTTCAGCAATTTGCAATTCCCTTTCCAGTGAACCACAACATAGACGCTTCCTCATCTCCAAACTTTTCATTATAGCTATTCGTACTTCCTACTACTTCTTTTGCTGCAGAAATAAAACTGGGACCAGTTCTGATCTTCTTCCCTATTAGACTTACCCCTTTATCTCATATATATTTACATTTATTTTGTTCTTTTCCCATTGTATTAGTTTTCTATTGTAAACCGTAATCCAGGCAAGCTAATTTCAAACTATCTATGTAATAGAGAGGTTTGCAATTTTAGTTTAAATTGAATTTGAATGACAGGTGTCCATTATCATTATTACCATCATTATCATTATTCTTATTATTATTATCATTGTACATTACCATTGTTGCTAATTAGTATTTTTTATCATCTATTAGTATTACTATAACTCATTTTGAGAATAAGAGTCCTTTTCATACTGATGCACTGCTTACTTTGCACAAAACCGGAAATTATCACCTTTTGAGAGTGGTAACAAGGTCTACGGGTTTGGATGTGTAAATTGTCTCCTTTTCAAGCCAGTGCTCATTTTGCAATGAGAATTAATGACGCTGAAAGTCCTCTGGCTATTCCTTTTACTGTTTGGAACTTGATGTACATCATCATCATCATCATCATCGTCATATCGGGCGAGTAGCCCCGGACCGAATTTACTATTTCGCTCCATAACTCTCTATTGTCCACAACATTAGGAAGACCTGCAAATTGTACACCAGTGTCTTCTGTAAGTAGCTTTGGGTATGTCTTGACAGGTCTTCCTACTTTAGCCCTTCCATGCTTAGGGTCCCAAAGTAATACGTCGCTGAATAACTCCTCCTTTCTTCTAAACCAATGCCCTGTGAAACGTGTTCTTCTTTCCCTGATTATTGAGGAGATCCTAGGCAGCTTACCATACAGTCGATTGATTGTTGGGTGCGTCTTCCAGTCTAAGTCAAATACCGCCATTAGCATTCTAGTGTAGGTTCCGTCTAATTTGGCTTCTTGTTTTTTGGCGAGAGACCATGTTGGGGAACCATATGGCAATACTGACTCACTACGGCCCTATAAAGTTTTGCTTGACTTATTCAGAGTGGGCAGATTTCCCATTACTTTTAGCCGATTCAATGCACTCCAGGCCTTGCAAGTTCTGATCGGAACATCCTTTTCGGTACTTGATGTACAGCTGCTGTATATTTTGCCGTTCGCAGGATTCGAACATATTGCCATGGGCTCGTGAGAATTCTCCTCGATTAATTATTCATTTTACTACAAATTCCGATTTGAAAGTCAATTTGCAAGAGTGCAAAGGTATATTCTACATTTCAACCGAGCACAGTGACCTTTTTCCAGCTTGAAATTAATTACAGATCCTGACGGTCAATATTCGCAGCTAGAAACAGAATGAGTTTAGTATTCTGGAAACAATGATTATTTATGCAGAACGGAGTTTGAGCACATCTACCTAGCAATCACCTGTCACTTGGATTTTTAAAACTTTGGGTAGCTGAGGAAGGCTTTACCCAGATATCCATCTTGCCTGCTATGAATTTCATCTAAGCCCGAAGAGTCAAAAGCCTTACATTCTAAACAATGCAATACAATTTTAGATTAGTCCGTGTTATCCAAAGCAACGTGAAGAAAAGATTTTCTAAAAACACAGCTTGCATGCGATTATCATATTGAATGGTTCTCATCTTCGTATACACAGTTTAAGAAGACGGTGATTCGCAGGTATAAGCTATTATCGCGTCGCCAGTTCCATTGGAAGGGATTAATCCCCCCCTGTAAATCCTTAAACATTGGCTTAAACTGGACCGATCTTTTTGCAGTGTAAAGCTTTTTGGCGATAGACCTGGTCTCGTTTCTGTTGTCTACCGTTATCAAGAGCACGAGAATGTATGAATCGTAGGAAGACAGAATTTCAATTCAATCACTTGATTATTAAAGTTTAATCGAGCATTAATCCCCAAATCCGTGATCGATGTGAGTTACCATTCAAAGAAGTGATTAGAAGATAATAAAAGGGTGTTGGCAAGCTAAGCAGATGAAGAGTAACTTATTGGCCGAACTATTGAATAACTGAATTAAAAGTGAATAAGTGAATTAGTGATGCAGAAAGAACTAGATAAATAGCTTGATAGACATATGAATGAATAAGATAATAGGTAAAAAATCAAGGCAAGTAAACATGAATGGAATAAGCAGACGAATTAGCAAATGAATCAGTGAATGAATTGATAATGGAAGTTATGAATGAGGAAAATGAATTTATTTTCTTCTTGAGATTATCCCTACAGATTTTAAAACTCAGCTCAAATTTCAGATATCTGAAACACGAGAAAAGGTGGAAGCACTTTTGCTTCATGAGGAAAAAAGCTATTTATAATCTGATCTCTAAATCATCCGCTTTAAGCCCTGAAGCTTCCCATAGAGTCATGGTCATTTTGACAGCCTGAAGTGGGTGTCAGGATCGCTCAGTGGTGAGATTCTTGCCCATGGATCCTGTGCTCAGTAGCTCGAATCCATCCTCGACTAAACTCTTACTTGGAATGAGAAAAGTAGCTCTGTAATTTCAGGTGTAGGAAAAACGAGGTGTGGTCGCATCGAGAGGATAGATCGGGACACTGCTCGCCAGGCAAAATCTTGCCCGTGTCCATTAAAAATATAGAAAAGTTGTAGATTTACACATTGAAGCTCGAACAAGCCATGAATTAGCTTTCTCCCTGTCTCAGGTAACTCCTCGAGTTTCTTGACAGTTGTCAAACATTTTCACCCTACAAGAGTGGACTCAGTTGTGGAATTGAACTCTTATGTTTTGCGTTAGCAGTGTCAATAATAATTATAATGGCATTTTTCTTTGGGCCAGTTTCTCAAACCATCTGGCTTCAAGTCTTTCGCCGCCTCTACGTAATGCACTTCTCCACCCTGGCCTGTCTTCGGCAGTTTCTTCCAACATATCAGTGTCAATTTCCTAGGCCACCAGGTCCCGCTTGATTGCGTCTTTGAAGCGTAGCAACGGGTGGCCTCGCAGCCTCGTGCCAGTGCATAAATCACCGTACAGAATGTCTTTGGGGTACGGTGAATTGTGCACGGGCATAGCAATATGAATCGGTGCAAGTCCATCGAATGAGTATCCGGTTTTGAAGGAACTATTCGTGGTGAATTTCGCATTATCTGCACGCAAATCAATTTTCAAACCTTCGTTTCAGGCAAGAAATTCGGGAGATTCGGAAGCTGTCTTTTCTTCGAGCTGGATTCATGTCGTTCTTCTTCAGCTCAGCTTCCCTAGTGAGCTTTGTTACGATGATGACTTATGTGCTACTTGGCAACCGTTTAACTGCACAGAAAGTGTTCACTTGCGTGTCCTTGTTCAATGGTTCCCGACTAGTAATGACGCTGTTCTTCCCCATCGCTGTCACTCTAATGAACGAGGGTAGAGTGTCACTCGAAAGGATGGAGGTCAGTTGAAATTTAACAAGCATGTTCAGTTACATTGCACTGAAGAGTGGACACATGTTCTCTTCACACTAGGAATCTTTCATTCGACAATCGCGAGAGAAGGCAGATAGTATCTTATTATCAATATGCATCTATCTATCTATCTATCTATCTATCTATCTATCTATCTATCTATCTATCTATCTATCTATCTATCTATCTATCTAT
>OZ032116.1:2020000-2132500 GCA_964026355.1 Pseudorhiza aurosa
AAATACCGTGACTCAGGAGGCGCTCTCCAAGTAATCAACTCAACCCTACTTTCATCTAAAGCCAACGGGAAGCGCCATTAGATATTTGAGAGTTTCGTTACAAAACCTCACTAGGCTGTCCTTCCTCTTCGAAGGAGCAGGGCTCAAGGCACAGAAACGCTTTTGAGCATTTTTCCAAAGTTTAAGTTTTTACTGGCGGTGTATGAAGCTTACACCTCATGTTGAAAACGTGTATTTCTATGTCTAACTGCTCATTTTCAAATCCAAGTTTCGTATAAGGGTGAGTTGTTTGTTTCTTGTACGTAAGTGTAAGTTGCATTCAAGAGAAGAGCCATCCTAACCCTCAGCGTTATGACGAGAAGTGGCCTGCCTTTCTGTCCTTGCCTCATTTTACCCTCAGCAAGAAAAAAAATTCGGAGTCCTGTCTCCGGCTTCTGCTACGCTCGAAATCGAGTATGCAAAGGAGGTATTCGCAAGGTGCCTATTTACAGCTCGCTGGGTAGATAGAGGGGATACAGAAATGGGCTTGAGCGCGAGATCTTACGCATGATTGTGGGTGGTGCTGCCATCTGTAATCCTCTATCGCTAGATTTAATGATCAACTGAGATGAGGAGAACATGTTGATTTAAATGGTTTTACGAAATAGGGCTTGTCTACCTATGCTTACGAAAACTGGAACCAATGGACTACGCGGAGGAACCCATCAGTTTGGTTCAACAGGAAGGCTTCGTGGGGAGCGCAACCATGGTACAGTGGGACAGTGCTGGTCATATACTGCATCCAGGCTCATCTCCAAGTCGTCTTGATTCTGTCTTGTCGCTAGATCCAGAAAGGCCAAGACGAGAGAGTGAGGCAGACGACATCACATTGTGCAACTCTTCCTCGCTCTAAATGAGCCTCATGCGCAAGCCATTTTCGCCACCTCCAGCGAAGATGGTCATCTCTCTTCAATGGGTGGACGAACGTATTAGGAAATAAGATGAAAAAATTCACAGACAAACATAGTTTACCGTTTATTCGATTCCCAAAATCAATCTCACGAAATCACTTCAAATTCTGCAGGGGGATCTTGTCGCTGTTGTTGGACCCGTTGGATGCGGAAAGGTGATTACGATGACATAATTTCTGATGATGATTATGATGATTATGATGAAATAATTTATGATGATGATTATCATGACATGATTTCATGGTTTTCTTGCTGTTGTTCGCATTAATCTGCATTTAGTCGCAGAAATCGAAGAAGCTTTGGCGGCTAAAAATGGCAACGTAGATTAAAGCTGAAATTCGTCTGTGGAACAAATCTACAGTAATATCGAATGGGGAAACGAATGAAGGAATGGATTTAATGTTAGAATCGATCAGCTAAGTTGCGAATTAACGAACCGTAAACCAGTCAACAAATAGATGGCTGTAGTGATCATTTAAAGCCTTTTAAAATAGTTTCATTCTCTTCCGTCGTAATACTTTGAAGTACGATCTATTCCAGTCTTCTCTGCTTATGGCGGTTCTTGGAGAACTTAAAGCTGAAAAGGGCACGGTGGATGTTACCGGAAGGATCGCGTATGTATCGCAGGAGGCCTGGATTTTCAATGGAAGCCTCAAAAACAACATCACATTCGGTCAAGAATATAACGAAAAGAAATACCAGCGTGTCATTGAAATTTGTGCACTGCAAAGAGTAAGTCTTCGTCGTTGTAAACTATTTTATTCTCATTATAGAGATCGCTAATGCGATGACAGCATTTAATTTCTTGGTTACGGGCAGGGACTGATTTAAACACGGATAATCAAGTGAAGAATTACTTCGACTAAAACACTTGATCTTTATTCCTTTAAGTGTCGTCTGCTAGAATTTCTACAGTGCAGGAAATTTAGACTTCCATTGTTGGGACTTTGTATAGGCCACCTATTCTTCTTCTTCAAGCTGTTTTCCCGTTGGAGTCAGCTCCGTGAAATTGGCGGGTCCGGCATCTTGATCTTTTTCCTCCATCTCTCACGGTCTATTACATCTTCCTCCTTCAGCTTCCTTTCTTTCAGATCCTTTGACAAACAGTCACTCCATCTTATTTTTTGTCGTCCACGGCTTCTCTTCCATATCACTCTCATTTCATAAGCTTTCTTGATGTAACTATCACTTTTCTTTACATGCCCAAACCAACGTAATCGTGCTTCTTTTACCTTGTCTCTTATCTGTGCGACACCTAGCTCTGCTCTTATCTTTTCGCTCTTTACATTATATTTCAATGAAATGCCCTTTATCCACCTCAGTATCCTCATTTTGGTCTTCTCCAATAGCTTAAGGTCAGTCGCTTATGTCGCCCACGTCTCTGCACGTCGTACACAATGGCCATCCCTCGACATAATTTACCAAAATAAAATACAAAGAAGCATACCTGATTTTCAAAGAATAAGCGTTCTTGGATATTTTAAATCAACCTTTAATGTATATATTCATGCTGTTTAAGTTTCCTTTTTCTCTGTAGGACATAGAAATGCTACCCCAAGGAGACAAAACTTTGGTTGGGGAGAGAGGGGTTGCACTGAGCGGTGGTCAAAAAGCAAGACTAAATTTAGCCAGGTTTGTTGTTGACAATTAATACTACTGTATTTAAGTAAGGCAGACAAAAAGTGATGGATATCTAAGCAGGGAGAGTTTCGTTTCTAAAATATCAGTGTCAAAACAACTAGAAAGGATGGTCAATCAGTTTTTTCTTAGAATGGGTGTGTGTTTTACGCGCGCCAAAGATTTTTCCCGTAACTTCGAGTCATCTAAGCAACATGTCAATGTCGTATTACGACAGTTCGCTTCCAACCTTGTGGGGTATCTTTTTCATGTACAGTACTTGCATCAGTATTCCTCTTGATATATGCTCCTGATTGTTTGATACACTGTTACCAGTTGACAAGCCACCTACTGCAGTCCTTATTCTGCTTGAACAGCATTGTAAACCAAAGGCTATCAAAGCGGAGGTGAATACTACTCTAGGGCCTTAAGTGTCGTAAGTAGGGCTCCAACTTTGATGTGTCCTTTATGTGTATCTATGCTGTCCTGAACTGGGTCTTATGTCAACTAATGCTATTGCAAGGTGTTGCATGAGAATACAGCCTGGTGACCTATGTGAGTCTACCTTCTCACTTGCGTCTTTTTCAGAGCTGTGTATTTTGATGCTGACATTTACATTCTTGACGATCCACTGAGTGCTGTTGATGCTCATGTAGGCAGACATCTCTTTGATCAGTAAGTATCCTTGACGCTGCGCTCTTGTACGTCATTATTAATTTCTAATCTTCAACAGGTATCCCTTAGGGGACAGGAAAGGAGAATGCATTGTCAGAATTTCTATAGACAAACATTCTGTCATTCCGTTACAATAAATTGCCTAAGTCATAATTGGCAGCAGTATATTTTGATAATTTATCCAATTATTCAGTTCTGGTTGTTCTCTCGCGATTTGTTATTGTTTTTATGTGTAAAACATCGATAGAAATATGTAAAACAAAGGACATTTTTCAGTTAATAATTGAACTCTGGAATCATGTTTTTTATGACAGCACTATAACAACAACACTCCCAACACTAAAATAAACTTGGTTCAACTGAAGGTTTTGTTTTTCGTTAAGGATTTAGCACATTGTAAACATTTCTTTCTGATTTCTACCTAGCACCCAGAGGTAGGCTTTTAGAAGGAAGATTCACGCTCATCAAGCAATGTCCCGGTCGTTCCTCTCCATGTGACCACACCTCGTGATTCTATGCCTGTAAATACAGAGAGCTAGCGACTCTCCTCACTCTATATGAATTTTAGCTGAGGGGGATTCGAACCACTGATCATAAAAACAATGGACAGGACTCTTACCACTTATCCTTTCCTGACACCGAATATTTTTTATATCAAACATTGTCACGTTTATGAGGTTTTTGCAGAGAGAGAGGCAGACTAACCTTTGTTTACAAGCTCAATGTTATTATAACTAAAATTGCCTATAGCACGCAACTGACTCGCGATGTGCCCATCTCAGCATGACGCAGTGAGTTCAAGCTATTTATTACAAGCCAACAACATGGGAGCTAATCATAATGGCATTCATGAAGATATTTTGACTCGATAAGCTGACCGTCCTTTGGCAGTAGTTTGTTATATTTGGCAACCGTCATTTCCATTCCCCGCCACTTACCTGTTCATCTGGGTGGTTATTTCAAGATGCCAGATAGTTCTTGTTGGTATAAGACAATCTCTCACACATCACATTCTCTTTTATCAAAGGTCTGGAACCCCATGCAACCAGTTACTATCTAAATTTCTACACCAATTTGTGTCAAAATTGCCTTCGCAGGTGTATCAATGGCTACTTGTCGAACAAACTCCGCATCCTGGTGACACATCAGCTTCAATATCTTCACGACGCTGACCAAATTCTAGTGTTATCAGAGGTTTGTAAAGACTTACTGATGATTAAACGGATAACTCCTACCAACCACTGCCTACATCATCCTGCCAGGCTCTTGCAATGGCATCTGATAAACATTATCTACTAGTTTAACTAGTAAAATTTATGCATAACCTATCATGAGTTCTTTACTTTGTTTCACCTGACATCCATTTTGAAACTAACTTCATGTTGATTTTTCAATGCCACAGGAATTTCCCTGTACCACCTTTGATTGAAACCTTAATATTTTTCATCGTGTTTTAACTTTCTTCAGTAACTACAGTCAGCTCTTTCTAATTCGAATGCGTGTAATTCGAACTTCTGTCAATCCAAACAAAATGTTCAGATCCGATGAAAATCTTCGAATAAAAAAACCTCTTACATTCAAATCTCTGTATTTCAATCCTTTTGCAATTCGAAAATTTTTACCATCCCGCAGAGAGTTCGAATTAGACAGAGTTGACTGTTTTTACCTTATGCGAACTGTCGCCCATGTGGGGAAACTCTCCAAAAGCTTCTCATCACCTATGCACTTCCCTAAATGCTAAACATATTTGGCCTTCTTCCTAAACCATTACCATTGAGTATTTGTCTTTTAAATAAGGGTTAGAGCTAGTCTCGGTATGAAGTGAGACAGAGTAAATTTTCCCTATATCTTTTCACCATAATGCGATTCCGCTATTTTACCTCTGAAAGTAGTGTTCCTTGCATTTTTCTAGATTTGTTTCTCACAGAGCGTTGTGATAGCTATCAAGTCAAAGTCATAGTTCCCTGCCTCACCATTTTTTATAAATAGAGCGACGCCCATCTCTGATTCATTAGCCTTTGGACCATACAGCTGTGCAAACACAATGAATGCTACAGTTGGGGACTAGCCATCTGGTAACACTGTGTGTTTCACTCCCATGCTTTTTCCTGAAGTGCTGAATGCTAAGCAGGGGCAATGGCATGTACCATTTTTAAGTCTTTGTTATGACTCACCGGGGTATCAAGCCCCAATCTATTGCCTACATAGCGAGCATACTGCCATTGGGCCACGGACGCGGTGTGAAAGCCATGTCTAGTGCTTTTTCTCCATTTTTATGGCTTTGGAAAATGTTCGAAAACTTGTTTCTGCAAGATCTGCTTTGAATAACACTGAAATTACCATTCAGGGAAGCTGCATTGCAAAAGGCACATATGATCACCTCATTTTATCTGGGGTCGACTTCATGAGTCTGCTGCATGTGGCAGAGGAGCCTGACTCTGCTTTGGAAACTGAATATGAGGAAGAAGAGGGACGATCCCGTAGCTTCAGCCGACAGGAGAGTGGACTAGAAGACACGAGAGGCAACTTGGTATCAACTGTAGCCAGGAAGGATTCGAGCGTGGTCATGGAAAGGAAATTATCGATTTCCAGCACTAGAAAAAGGAAAGAGAGCATATTGTCAGATGCAGTTGGTTCCGATTTAAGCATCGCAAGCAAATCAGCCAGGGTTAAAGTATTTGTAAGCATGCTTTTTCAGTATTGTACAATCTCTTATATCATTTCCAACCAATGCTGTGGTCTGAAGCTATTTTTCGTTGATGGGTGTGCTAATCAGTCAACGTATGCATGTTGACATTGTGTAACGCGGGAAAAGGAGCATGGAGATGAGTCGGAAAGAAATCTTCTTAAGATGTGAAACGGTATTCACAAAAGCCTTGTTAACATTCGCTAGACAATTTCAAATCGAATGAATTGACGAAACGAATAGAAATCCTGTTCGAGAAGCTTCTTTCATTCGTCAATCGAACATCCCATAAGACAACGGTGGTAGTAATTATGTGTCATCCATGCAGTTAAAGGATGTGTTATCAGTGGGTTCTCACCACGAAATGTACCTTGAATTCAATCTAATCCTCTTCAACCACAGATGTATGAGATGGGACCGCCCGGAAGCAGCTAGCTCACCAGAGTAGGACTTGCTATACCTTAGGCCATTTCGCTGCCACTGTCACGGTGAAAGCAAGAATGATGCATATGCATACACACACATCTCACCACACCGTCAAGCATGTGAGCTACTGAGCACAGATTGACTGTATTTAGGGTGATTTAGTCCTTTGATATCTAATGAATCAGAACAATCTGACAGCAATCCAGATGCTGGCAACACTAAAAAGTCTACCTACGGTTATTTGTTTTTCCTTGGGACCTGAATGGGACGTGATCCTATTTCATAAGAATGCATCATTGTAGCTTAATATTTTACATTTTTCTATCGTCTTATTAGGGATTTCTGTTAAAGTGAGTCTAAGGTACAACTGACAGCATGGCGAGATCGTGCATTCGATACCAAGTGGGCGATGCAATGTCTTCCCTAAGTTGAACGTTCTGGTTTCGATGCACGCTTATTTCCGTTTCTCGATGCCCTTCTATTTTTCGACCAAGTAATGAATAGCAAAATAGTCACAAGGAGAGGAACATTCCACAAAGCAATTTTCCGCCTTGCCTCACATGCCGTGCCTCACATGCCGTGCCTTCTTAACAAGGTGTTCCTCAACGTTTTTTGGAGTATGGGACTAAACTCAAATCTTTCGTATGCTCACCTATTGACACTAAGACTGCGCTTACACTGTACCGGATCACTTTTGATCCGATACAAAAGTGTTCCGTTTCCCTCGCGTTTACACTGTACCAGTACAGTTTCGGAGCAGTGTAGGTACAAAACTGTTCCTCTTTCCTAGCAGGTACAAAGATGTACCGGGTCACTTAATCTAGTGTAAACGCATGGCTGATCCGTAACACTTTTGTATCGGATCAAAAAATGATCTGGAGCAGTGTATACGAATGCTAATAAGCAATAGACGAGCCTCTTTTTTACGTGACGTTCTACATCAAAGTGAGTGCTTTATATGTAAAGTACTCTTGGTATTCTTGTCTTGATAGGAAGAGAAGGCACTACCGAAAGAGATGAAATTTGAAGGTTCTGTAACAGTCCATACCTACATCAAATTCTTCAGAGCGGGATACGGCTTGTTCGTTTGGTTTCTTGTCCTTATGATGTTCATTTTCTGTCAAGGGATCTACATATTAGCTGACTGGTGGCTTTCTAGATGGTAAGTGAAATACTGATGACGGGCGAGTAAACCCGAGGTATCTTAGATCACAGCAGCAGCGTGGCTCTGTTTTGTGGGTTAGAATTCTTTGGAAGACAAATTTTTTCTTAGTGAGTTATGTTGAGGAAAGGCCATGGTGGCCTTTGCAAAGCCCCAACATAGGAGGAAAGAAGAAAGCGAGCAGCTAAGAGGATAGAGAGGTAAGATCAAGTTTATTGATCTTAGATTTGAGAAATGGGAAGTTGTAGGACTCAGGAAAGCAAGAAGAAGGCAAGACGTTCCATAAGTTGCATGTTCTTGGGATGAATGATGATTTGTGAGATAGAGTTCGTGAAGTAGGCAGTGAAACTTGGAAAGGGTGTGATTGAGTTGAGCTTCTGGTGGTTCTGACACGCCTCAGAGGACCAGGAACAATATCCCTGACCTCCTGAGAGCAATGCCCGTGAAAGTATCTGTAAAAGATGGAAAATCTGCAACTAAACGACGATGGGAAAGAGGTTGGAGAGATTTGATGAGGTTATGATTGTAAAACTAGTTTAGGTAGAAAGGCGGGAGTCCGATTATCATAATTAGCAAATTTTGTTACGCATTTCGTTCAAGCAGTTGCTATCGCTGTCAATTTTTCAGTAACTATACACAGTCTATCCGATCATAACATTAGCAACAATTAGCAATGATGACGTACCATGCTTGCCTACAGGACGAACGAAGAAGAGAAGAGCATCAATAAGACTTACGAGCATCGAGACCGAGACCTGGTGATTTACGCTGCTCTTGTGATTGGTTTAGTTGCTCTTGGCCTGGCACGTGCGCTCCTGTTCTTCTTCGTCATTTTGCGATCTTCTCGCTCACTTCATGGAATGATGTTTCGAGCAACATTGCGGTCACCGGTTCGCTTTTTCGACACGAATTCTATTGGTAAGTGATGCTACTTTACCTTGACTGGAAGCAACACACTGAAAGCTTCTATTAATCTTACTTTTCAAGAAATGAAATGCAAGAATCTATGATTTGTTTCGTTCGTATTTCTTATTTTTAGTAGGAATCTTCCTTTTACACTTACTGGTGTTTCTACTTCAATGGATTTTGGATTCAATAGTTGGCAATATTTCATTTTTTGTTAAATTTGGACACTGAGAAGCTTTTTGCTTATCGAGCAGTGTCCAGGCCCTTCCTCTCGATGTGACCACACCTCGTGATTCCTACGCCTGGAATTACAGAGCTGGCGACTCTCCTCATTCTGAGTGAGAAAGATTAGCTGAGGTGGGACTCGAACCGTTGATCATAGGATCAATGCGCAAGAATCTTACCATTGAGCTATCCTGACACAATATTTATTTGTTTGTTTGTTTGCCTCCACCATCAATTATAATATATTTTGTGGCAGCATTATTAGAGTTCTGCTTTGTTAAACTTGACTAGGTCATATCTTTGGCGAATATTCTACAACCAACCAAGGATTAACTTGATAAGAAAGAACAAGAATAAATATGAATAGTAATATCAATATGAATCAGAAAGGCGATAGTTGTTTGCTTGCTTTGAAATGTTCGAATATACAACATGTAATTGTACTTTAATTTTAGCGCTGGTTGAATAAATTGATTCAAACGATTTCTATGAAGCAAAATTGAGTCAATCATAATCAAACGAAATCGTAACAAATTAAACCAGGTGACATGCGATCAGAACTATGCAAATCAAATCAGTTGAATCAATTCCATCAACTCAAATAATTAAATCAATGAAATCAATTCACTCTAATAAATTCAAATCAAGCAAATTAATTAGATTAGCACAAAAGATGTCATTATATCCAGATTTAAGTTTACTATATGCTTTTATTTGCTTTCCCGAGTCCTATGACTAGCTGTCTTTCAGATCCAAGATCAATAAACTTGATCTAATCTCCCTCTTAACTTAGCCTTTTGCTTTCTTCTTTCTTTCTTTTTTGGGGCTTTGCATAGGCCACCATAGCCTTTCCTCAGTATGATTTGCTAAAAAAAAGACTACTTAATTCAGCACCGATTATGAATCGCTCTGTGAAATAAAATACATACTCTGTTCGATTCAACAGAAAATATTATTTGATGTTGGTGAGCAAATAAAGACAGGTCCAATGGAATCCTTTGTCTTTGGTAGTGTTGTTAGTTACTATGCACGATGGGACGATTACATTCAATTTTATCCTTTCTATTCTTTGAAGGTCGCATCCTCAATCGATTTTCCAAAGATATGGGCTTGGTTGATGACATGTTTTCATTTGTCTTCTTCGATTTCACGCAGGTATGGATCAATATGATCATCCTCAAATCACTGATGAAGGTGGTAGATGGGTTTTACTCATCGTCCGGGGCAGTACAACCGCTCTACCTTTTAGTGCCTTCAGTGACTATGTCACTTTCAGCTCTAGGGTAGAGATGCAGGCGCTTGTGGTTGGTTTGTCATCATGAACAGGGTCTGCTGGTGACTGACTTGCCAGTCTGTTCTCTGGCTATACCTGAGGGTACCGTTGGAAAGGGTGCACTGTAGGTCCGCTGCCAGATAGTACAGAGGCCCAAACCCATTGGCAGCGCTTTGGGAGGCTGCCTCATCAGCTGGTGTATAATCCCGTGCTGCCTGTTATGCCAGTTCGCAACTGGAGCCACTCTTAGCTCGTAGCTCCGGGGGCCCTTCTGAGGCCACAGGATAGCTAAGGGAGCTCTCAAGGGATTTCAGTTTACCGCTACCACTGTCATTTTGACTGTCCCAACCACCACTCATCATTCCTTCAACATGATTCAAAACGATTTAAACAACTCAACTGCAGCAACTAACGTGGCACCTAAACCCTTTTCCATCTCATTCTGCAACATCCGTGGACTTTCTTCCAACATCAATCCAGTACATCATCATCTCCAATCCATAAACCCCTATGCACTCTTCCTCACTGAAACCAAAATCAAACCTCTTGATCCCAGTAACAGCACCGTTCTCTCTCCTCATCTCAAATGCCCAGGTTATGAGTTATTTTCCTCCTTCTTCCCTAATGGTGGGGTTTGTGCATTCATTCGCTCTCATGTGCAGACCTTACACCTCAAACAATTCGATCTTTCAAATCCTGGCTTTCAACTCTTCTGGTTGAAAATTTCCCTCCCTCATGCCACAAAGTACATTTGCACTCTATACCGCTCTCCTAACTCAAACAATCATGAACTTCTCTTCGACCACCTTTCTAAATCAATCGAAACCATCACTTTACAATCTCCACACTCTGAAATCGTTGTTCTTGGTGATTTCAACATCCGCAACTCCGACTGGCTCTCCTATTCCTCCAATGTCACCAACCCTGCTGGTCGGGAAGCTGAGGCCTTTGCCATTGTCAATGACTTGACACAGGTAATTTCAGAGACGACACGCGTTCCTGATCGTGCAGGAGACAAAGCAAATACTCTCGATCTTTTCCTCACATCTAATCCTAGCATTTACTCTCTTCCCACCGTTAGCTCTCCTCTTGGTAACTCTGATCATTGTCTCATAGCCTTACGGCATAGCTTCCTCCCTCACCTGGATAGACCCTTTGCGCTGCGAAGAGTCTTCCACGACAGCAAGGCTGACTGGGAATCCCTTTGCACTTTTTACTCTTATTACCCTTGGTCTTCAGGCTTTTCAAATGATCCTTCCTCTCTTGCTTCTTTCATCACCGACGCAACACTTCTTGGCATGGATCTTTTTATTCCTTCTTCTTACAAGCCTGGTAAAAAAAATTCCCCGAAGCGGTTCAATTCACAGTGCGCCAAAGCTGTGACTAACAAAAACCACTACTTCAAGGAATGGAAGCGACTTCAAACCCAACACTCAAGAACTTCTTTCATCCAGTCACGCAATACTTGTTCCAAAACCATAAAAAATACCAAATCATCTTTTGTCCGACGCATCAACAACAAAATCGCTTCCTGCCAGGCTGGCTCTCGCTCCTTTTGGTCTATGGCCAAAGTTGTATCCCAAAACTTTTGCCAATCATCTTTCCCTCCACTAAAAAACAACTCTGACTCTTCTTCTACCACTCCTTCATCCAAGGCTAACCTTTTTGTGTGAATCTTTGCCTCCAACTCCAACCTGGACGACCAAGGGGTCCAACCTCATCACTTCCCCCCTTCAAAATTCACTATGTCACCCATTAAGTTCTCGACACGTAAAGTTCGCCAAACCCTTCTCCAGCTTGACACCTCCAAATCCAAAGGCCCTGATGGTATTCCAGCAATAGTTCTCAAAACCTGTGCTCCTGAACTTGCCCCTATTCTTAACAAACTATTTCAGCTTTCCTACACTCTTGGCACCTTTCCCACCTCGTGGAAACAAACCCACGTCTTTCCTATCCCAAAAAAGGCGACAAGTCTAATCTACTCAACTATCGTCCCATTGCAATCACTTCACTCGTCTCTAAAACTATGGAGACCATCATCGCTAAACAACTTCTTACCTTCCTTGAAACAAACAATCTTCTTTCTGATCAGTATGGCTTTCGAAAAGCCAGGTCTACTGGTGATCTTCTTGCTTATGCTGTCCATGTCTGGTCCTCTGCTCTAGAATCCAGTGGTGAGAGCAGAGTGATCTCTCTCGATATCTCAAAGGCCTTTGATCACGTTTGGCACAAGGGTCTTCTCGCTAAACTGCCGATGTTTGGTCTCCATCACACATTAATTGGATTGCTAGTTTCCTCTCGGACAGGTCAATTGCCGTCAGAGTGGACGGCTTCCTCTCCAATCTGCACTCTATCAATGCTGGTGTACCCCAGGGCTCTGTCATCTCCCCTGTACTCTTCATCCTCTTCATCAATGACCTGCTCACCTCCACGTCTTCTAGCATTCACTCCTTTGCTGATGATACCTTCCTAAGTTCCTCATTTTCATTCAATCCAAATGACAATGCTTCCACCGATATCCAACTTCACAGAAACATTTCAGCCTTGCTTCTCTCCAATGATCTGACAGTTATTGAGAAGTGGGGTAAAGACAACCTAGTTTCGTTCAACCAAAGCAAGACGAAACAGGCTGTTATTTCACGCAAACGCAATCAAAACTTTCCAGCTGTCTTCATGAATAGTGATGAACGGGACACTTCAGCTTCTTTCACACATCTTGGTCTTACTCTTTCATCTAATCTCACTTGGAAAACTCACATCCCTTCCCTTGCTAAACATGCATCTCAAAAGCTCGGTTTCCTCGCCATACCCCGTGGGTTTTTCTCATCTTCTCACCTTCTATCTATATACAAGTCCCAAATCCGTCCTTCTTTAGAGTACTGCTCCCACGTGTGGGGTGGTGCTCAAAAATCTACTCTCTGTCTTCTTGACAAAGTCCAGTCCAAAGCCATTCGTCTCATCAATAATCCTAACCTCACCAAATCGCTCCAACCTCTTTCCCGTCGTCGTTTAGTTGGAGATCTTTCCATCTATTACAGATACTTTAATGGATATTGTTCTCAGGAGATCAGGGATATTATTCCAGCTCCTGTGAGGCATTTCAGGACCACCAGAAGCTCAACTCAATCACACCCTTTCCAAGTTTCACTGCCTACTTCACGAACTCTATCTCACAAATCATCATTCATCCCAAGAACATGCAACTTATGGAACGTCTTGCCTTCTTCTTGCTTTCCTGAGTCCTACAACTTCCCATTTCTCAAATCTAAGATCAATAAACTTGATCTTACCTCTCTATCCTCTTAGCTGCTCGCTTTCTTCTTTCTTCCTTTGTTGGGGCTTTGTATAGGCCACCATGGCCTTTCCTTAACATAACCCACTAAAAAAAAAAAAGAAATACTGATCAGTGCTATCAATAGTTCAAGTGATCGTTGAATCTTCTTCGCAATCATCATTGCCTTTTTAACTTTGACTTAGCTAAGCTGTTCAAATTTACTTGATCAATTCAATCACTTGAATCAAATTTAATCATTGAAATCCTGTTGTTTTACCAAAAATGCGCACTGAAACTGGAAAAAAATGGTTTGCTTACCAGGGAGCCCACATTTTCAACCGACTCGAAAAAACAACCCGTAACGAAAGATCTATCATGCTATTCAAAGAGAAACTAAGACTATCGAAGTCTCTGTAGATGCCCAACAAAAGGCGTTTTTGACTCTAATAAATTCTTATTCTTTAATTGCGCATTATTCATTTTATTCTGCTTTTTACCTTGATTTTAACCACAGAGATTGTCAGGTAGGATTACAGGTCCTTGAATGATAACAGATAGTTTTACGTCCGAACAAGGCAACCTGTCAAAATGTCATTTATTATTATTATCATTCAATCACTTAAATCAGATTTGATCACTTTTTTTTCTAGACCGTTCTGGTTGTTTTAGGCATTGTACTGCTCGTCTGCGCAACAAACCCTGTCGTATTCGCCTGGGCTGCACCCATCGTTATTGGATTTTTCATTCTAAGGCGGTACTACATCAAAACTGCACGCGAGGTAAAAAGGATCGAAGGACTTAGTAAGTTTATCACGATTTAAGCTCATCTTTAATAGCTGCTTTATTGCTCGCTTTGTTGATTGGATTCAGAGTCAAATCTCTTCTCCTGGCAGACATGTGGCCATAAGCTATGGCGGGCCAGTTCCAATCGTCGGATTCCACTCGTAGTCCGAGTTTTGTTGCCATTCTTCCTTCGTGAATCCTTTTGATGCCACTTGTGGGCCCTCGCATGACTGAGTAGGCCCAGCCTGTGGCGGAAAAGTCTTGGGCAGTAGTCACATGGCAGAGTGGCATGCGGAGGGGTGGCTGCTTGTCTGCGCTTGCGTTCTTGGCGCTTCAGGTCCACCTGGCTCCTCCTCTCGACATCGAAAGCTTCTACGCCTTCTCGAACTCTGACCTTCCATGAGTGTCGCTCGTGTGCAATGGTTTCCCAGTTGTTATCTGGGATGTTGGCCTGCGCTAGCGATCGCTTCAGTTGGTCTTTAAAACGGCGCTTCGGGCCACCTCTGGGCCGTTTGCCCTCTGCGAGCTCCCCATACAGAATAATTTTCGGGAGGCGAGTAGGTGGGATGCGTGTAATATGCCCAACCCAACGTAGACGATGCTGGAGGATTGTGGTTCGTTCGGGCCAGTTCCAATAGAAGCCATACCTCTAAAGGAGAACGGGTTTGAACAGGAAACCCAGTTAAGGTGGATGCTGTGTTTTCTTTGCTTGAACATGGCGCTGTTCTCTTACTGTTCAATTGTAACTATAACTAGAGGAAGCGAACTATAGTCAAAATGTCCGTGTCTCGTTCAGCTATATGCTTGTTACTTCATGGTTAGTCTTTGAGCTACATAGCCCTTGTGCCACGGAAACGGTGATGATTTGACGATTGCATCCTTTTCAACCGTCTTCCTGCGTATTTTCTCTTCTGCATAATCAATAATTGTGAATTCAATTTACCTTTAGATCGGAGCCCTGTGTTTGGTCACTTCTCAACAACGCTTCTCGGCCTACCAACCATTCGTGCTTTCAGAGTTCAAGGCACTTTTGTCGATTTCTACAATCGTTTCCAAGACGATCACACTAAGGCCTGGTTCTCTTTCATTAGCTCCGCTGCTTGGCTTTCCTTTCGGCTGGAGATCCTTTCCACGCTGTTCATTACCTTTGTCGTATTCGTATCGATCGCTCTCAGAGACAGCCTGGGTTTAACAGCTGGCCAGGTCGGGCTCATGCTTTCCTATACCATCAACGTGACAGGCGTTTTCCAACAATGTGTTCGACAAAGCACAGAAGTTGAGAACCACATGACGTCAGTAGAGAGAGTCCTCGAATACTGCGAGCTCGAGCCCGAGGCGCCGCCAGAAACGGATGTGAAGCCTCCACTTGAATGGCCACATCGAGGCTCTATACGATTCAAAAACATGAGCTTCTCTTATGCCAAAGGCCTGCCCAACGTTCTTGATGATGTCACGTGTCATATAAAATCGACTGAAAAGGTTAGGGTTCATTTTCCATTAGATACTATTGTCATTCTTTATTTGTTTTTTCTATTGAGGTACTGGTTGTGCGTTTGGTGCATCTTATGACTTTATCCTGATATAGGCAACCTTTGTCATTGTGGTGATAGCGACCGAGATTTAATTGGTCAAATATTTTGCATGCTTTGGTCAAGTATTTCTTCGCTACACCTGTCAAACAAACAAATGCAGGTTTGACCGAAAATACCAGGTAAGCTTATAAAAAGACTGGGAAAGATGACAGATACGAGAGGGCTTCGATCTCTCATATTTTGAAGCAATGTGCTTGCATTTATGTACAGCGTGACCGTTGAGGTTAATATAAATCCACAGGTGGCACAGGTGACAGTGCCAAAAGACGCCTATCTTAAGTGATGTAATGTCTGTCTGGATTTAGAAAGAGATAGATTTAGAAAGAGATAGCAACAATAACAGTCTCTTATTACAAGGGTGCTCTGTCGTATAAAAATTTGGTTCCTATCAGGAAAATTTTCGTTTCAGAGTAGAAGGAAAACATTAGTAGTTCGTAATATATGCTGAATGGGAGATTCCGAAGCTTCGTTTCGTATCTGTAATGAAGAAAGTGATTTAGCGGTAGACATAGCTTTCTTGTGTCTCTCTTTGCGATAGCACCACTGAGTTAGAGCGTCTATCTCAAGCTTTTCCTTCCAGTGCAGTAACTTGTAGCAATGATTTTTCGGGTGAAGAGACTGAATTTACCCCCATTCCACGAAACAATATCATAGGGAACTATTTGAGCAGAGAACGGAAATTATGAACAGCTACTGATATGATAGCGAGGTGGCCTCTTTTGCATGCAAAGCAATATCAGGTATAGGTTCCGCCTCTCTTTCAAGTCGCTTTGAGAGAATTCTCTCCCGATGTCAATGCCAATACCGTTGTTCTTGATCTAAGTATGATGACTTGCAGTGAGCGGAAATCTACATTTCAGAGCGAGTCACACTGAATATGTTTTTGTCCAACGCTTATCAGAGCATTGAATTTTGGATGATGGCTGAAATCAAGCAATGAACCAATCAACCCTTACATGAATGGAGACGTGTGAAAAATCAACAATCGATGCAATATCAACGGAAAGATCAAGTCAATCGAAAACGAGATTCTCACCGCGATTGACATCATTGAAAAAAAGTTGAAAAAAAGAACAGATTTGGGGAAGATTTGCGAACTTGTTATTAGCGATAAAAATGGCCTAAGCAAGGACGACATCGAAAATGCCGTAACACAAATGCACAAGGCTGAAAAATTGAAATGAAGGTGGTATGATGAGGGGCCTGCGTCGTATAAAATCAATAAAGATCATGAAAACATGGAAGGACACAATGGAATAAGTATAGAACATGACAACGAGAAAGTGAAGGATAATATTGAAGATGATAATGATCACACCATGCAAGACCCCTTCCTTGACTTTCTCGATGGTGTTTCCACGCCTGAGCAAGATCAATTTACTATGACAGAGCTCAAAAAAGTGGCTGTCAGGGATTGGAAGGTCATTCATCCTGGATTACGTCAAAGGACCCATCATTCTCCCCATCCCAGGGATTCAACCAAGCATCAACTATGGTAACCTTGTTGAGGTTATTGGCAAAATTGCGGGACACTTTAAAGAGTCGCGTGGAAATGCTGCGAGATGAAAAAATCTTAAATCGCAAGCTGAGAAATACCCTTGATACTCTCAAAGACGACATACAAAACAATTCTGAGAGAATAAAAGAGTTAGAAGAGAATGCACGACAAGCTCTGAACAAAGACCAACAAGTTTTGAAGCATCCTGAGATTCAGCTAACACAAGAAGCAACAACTAGCTTTGATTCTCAATTGGAAGCGTATGTAAAAGCGAAGAGAGAAAAATATGAGGAGCATCTGGTGAATCGTAAGGCTCAAGAAATGCGTTCCCTAAAGAAAACACAACAGAAACCTGACCAGGCAAAGATTCAAAAACGAAGTGAAAGATTCAAACGAAGCAAAGTAAACCCTGTGAAATGAGCAAGCAGCAAATGAGAAGTTTAGGCTTGCTTCTCAAATCCAGAAAGTGGACAACAAAGATCAAAATAAGCGCGCAGCTGCAAATAAGCACGCACCTGCACCTGCAGATACAGAAAAGAAAACACCATCATTCACTTGGAGAAAGGGAACAGTGCTTATCACAGGTGACATTATGCTAAATGGTATTGATGAGAGCAAATTGCAAATGAAATATGACGTAAAAGTAAGGCCTTTCTCAGGCCCTACCACCGAAGATGCACTCTTACTTAAAACCCCTCTTAAAGAAAGGACCAACCACTGTCTTTCTACATATTGGCACCAATGATGCTACAGAGAATGGAATAGACTCTGATTCGCTGGTGAAAAGAATACTACACCTGAAAGAAGCGATTGAAGAGAGTGTTGATGGATGCAAGGTTATCTTATCACTACCTATCCGCAGAAAAGATAACATCAAGGCAAATAGCATCTTATCAGAAGTATATGACAAAATTATGTCACTCAAACTGGACACAATAAGTAATAACAATATCATGCATGAGCAACTTGGTCGAAGAAGACTCCATCTTAACCAGCATGGCAACGCCAGGTTTGCGCTAAATCTTATCAATAAATTACGGTATGTTTAAAAAAATAGTTTTAAAGAATCCTGACACTACTTTCAAGGGTGGGTCTCGTCAGCATCTTGCATTCCGAAAGGGAATGTTAATTGAACCACCATAAAGCAGACCATTCTTCATCGTTGCTTGGTATAGACCTCCAGTTAAGCCTGTCGACGTATTTGCTAAACTGCACCAAATTATTTCTTTTCTTGATAGAGAAGACAAAGAAATAATTCTTCTGGGTGACACAAACTGTGATCTTTCCAATCATGCACTTGGTCAGTCAGTTGAAAATAAAACTAGACATTTGTGCGATATATATGAGCTTTTTAGTCTGGAACAACTAATCAATGAACCAACTAGGGTAACTCCCAGTGGCACAACAATTATAGATCATATAGCTACAACTTCTGCTAAGAACATCGCACAGGCAGGTGTTTTCGAGACTTCATTGAGTGATCACTTTATGGTATTCTGTGTACGAAAATTTGATGGAGCGCAAATGAAGGGCCGTAAAGGTATTAAAACTCACTCAACGAAAAAATTCAATGGAGAGGCATTCCTAACTGATGTTGCTAGCATCTGCGGGGAACAAATTGTAAGAAAATCTAACCATTTAGACTCGCTCGTACAAGAATGGACCAATATATTTTCTTATATTGTTGAGAAACATGCCCCTCTGAAATCCATTCGTGTATCTGAGAAATACTTCCCATGTATAAACAATGATCTTAAGGCGATGATTAGGAGCAGAGATAAGCTAAAGAAAGCAGCTGTTAAGTCTAGGTCCCCTCTCCTGTTGGCCTCTTATAGGCATGTGAGAAACAAGGTCAATAGGCTAAATATTGACTTAAAACGTGGATATTTTACGACGAAAATTCAAAGTTCCCAAGGTGATATGAAAGAGACTTGGAAAACCTTAAATCAGTTGATGAATAAGCGATCCAGGTCTACTAATATTGATCTCTTGAAACAAGATGGTAAGAATATTAGTAATAAGAAAGAAATTGCCGATACTATGAACAAGTATTTTTGTTCAGTTGGAAAAGCCCTTGCAGTGGAGATTGGTGATACTCCCAACCCTCTTCTGTTAGGTGAGTACCAACTGAACCCAGGAAATCCAATGTTTGAACTTAAACCAATAGGGTTGCAAGATATTAGAGAAGCAATTGGCAAGATCAAAACCTCAAAGGGCTCTGGGGTTGATGGTATTTCGAGCTTTTTTCTAAAATTCGCCTTGCCAGCCATAGAGAACTCTCTGGCTCTCATTTTCAATTTATCTATTGAAACTGGCGTATTTCCTGACAGTTGGAAGACAGCCAGGGTAACACCAATATACAAGGATGGCGAAAATGCTATAAAATTAAATTATCTTCTATCTCTGTCCTTCCTGTCATATCAAAATTATTTGAAAAACTAGTATTAAATCAATTATACCAATATCTAAACGAAAGCGGCCTTCTCTATAAGGCCCAGTCTGGCTTCAGAGAACTCTATTCCACAGTTTCCTATTTACTGAAAGATACTGACGAGTGGTGCAAAGGAATTGACACAGGAAAATATCTAGGTTCAGTTTTCATCGACCTAAAAAAGGCTTTTGATACAGTTGACCATGAGATCCTCTGCAAAAAACTAATGCATTACAACACTCGCAACAGAGAACTAACATGGTTTGAATCATATCTTTCAAACAGAAAACAATTTTGTCGGGTTGGGGGTATAGACTCAGAAATTGACAATATTGAAGTTGGTGTACCGCAAGGCTCATGTCTTGGTCCCCTTCTATTCCTTTTATACATCAATGACCTTCCAAGTAGTGTCCAAAGTTCAACGGTGTCCATGTATGCTGACAATACCAGCCTTTCCTACAAATCTAAAGATTTAACTCAGCTGAATAAGGCTATTAACGATGATCTCAGGAAACTTGAAGGAGGTTAAAAGGGAACAAAATGTCGCTAAATGTCGCTAAAACCCACTCTGTGCTCATTTGCTCAAAATCTAAGCATAGACCCATTAAAGCCTCTATTTAATATGCAAATCTGGACATTTTCACCAGTAATTTTTATTCTCAGATTAGTTTAATTTTGTTTTAGATTTTAATGTATTTTAATAAATTTATGTAAATTGAATAAAAAATTGTAGTTAGGCAATTAGATATTTAAGTATTATCTTAGATCAATTTAAGCGGAGGGCCTCTTAAAAATCAGCATTGCTGAAGAGCTACCCTCCTATAAAGAATTGAAATGAAATGAAATCATTCTGCAGTTCTCCGCCAATTATTTGCATCAATCGGCAAGTTTCCCCATGTTTCGTTCCAAATATATTTGTAAGCTTCATAGTCTTCTTTCGGCCATCGTTCGACATTTCATGCTCTGATGAATGTCTGGCTACTTAACTATCTTCATAGAATGTGCTTCTAGTTTTCTGTGCAACGCGTAAGTTCTGACTTTATCACATAGAGTCTTATTTTGGCCATTCTGTTCACCCTCCCTCGTCAGTTTATCAAGCAAGATGAAGTGAAATTTCCTTATCTTGTCATTGCTATATCCATTATTTGCCATGGATATCTAAGTATATATTACTTCTAATGACCTTCTTCTTCCGTAAATATACTGTGGAAGGGAACACAATCACCTGAAAAACTGGCCCCTCGGTTGTAAGGCTTCCTGCAGAAATGAAAAAAAATAAAAATGGAATGAATTTAATGCTTACTGATTAGATCCATCTTCAAAATTATTCGGTTCAATTTTTCTGTAAGCAAGAATGTCTAGCAATCACACGCACTTGACCCACCTATAATCCCCTGTAACTTGATTCAGAAGATGCCTTCTCTGTTTGGAGTGACATACTGTTCTCTCAGTGGTACCTTAGTAAGCTTACATTTACCGACTTATGCAGCCTTTGTCGTGCTTTCGAATCCACTGGAAGTCACAGTTTGAATATCTCGGCCTATTTTTGTTGTTGCTGTTGTTACTGCTGTCGTCGTCGTTGTCTGCTTCACTTTTTTTGAGGTACTCGATCAAATGTACCTCTTGTAAGTCGGGCTGCATTGGTAGACGTTTCTAAGTTTTCGAGGAACTGTCTTTAGCGCCACGTAGCGGCAGTCCCCCATGCCCAAGTGCTCTTGTTGTTGATGTTGTTGTTGCTGCTACTGTTGTTATTGTTGTTGTTGTTGTTGTTGCTGTTGCTGCATGTCATCCTATATCCCGAGTTCTGTAGAAACCAGAGACAGAGCCCTAATTTTTTTTCCAGTAGAAGTGCGTCTTATGGCGTGATTTCCCGCTGCCTTCATCACCGATAGTGCTTTTAATGTGAAACGTGCCGGATAAGAGCTCCTAGTCCATGCCTTTTGAGTCCGCACGCTAAACCAGTACACTAAAGAATGAATCTAGTAGGCACAGGTAATTGTTGGCCAGGATGGAAACGGAAAACCCCCTCGTAAATTCTTCTTTATCGTAGAAAAAAGCCCTTGTTAATGTCCCTGATGTCTGCTGTACTGTACATGAAGTGCATTATTGCAGGCAGTCGGCATCTTTCTTATTTTGCATAAAGGGGAAGTGCTGTTTTGAAACCCCCTAGTTTCTGACAGGGTAAAGCGCTATGACCACACTTTACGTCACTTAGATTGTTGAACGGTCGGAGAATGCTTCAATATATATTTATTTTGCATTATTGCCTAAGCTCTATGGTTACCGAAATTTCTTATATTTTCTTATATAATTTCTTATGGCAAGTTCCAATACGTGAAACGGGCGTTTGGGAGCACCTCCACCCTGAGCCATGACATCGTGTGAAAAGTTGGCCACTTCCTTTCTTCGCCTGTGCACCCAGCGTTGTCAATATGAATGACCACCTCCCCTCACCCTTTGGTGCAGCATTCACTTTATACTGTATATGGTAGATTGGAGCTCAAGGCCTTGGTCGGGTCATGCTATTATATTTCATCAGAAGAAATATACGTAGCGTGCAGCTACATTCTGTGATCAACAGCATGTCTTAAGCTAAATCCTCTAGCCTCTCTTGCTTTCTTCCATTCTTTCCTGTTCCTTGCCACATTTGCCGCGTCTTCAAAGTTCATTTCCCGTCTTGCAATCTTGCAATCATAAAGACTTGAAAATGGTACATGCTGTAAATGTCGTATTCAGCACTTTGGGAAAGAGCACGGGGGTTAATACTCAGTGCAACCTACCGTGCTTATACAGCTATGTAGCCACCCTGTGTGGCACAAGGGGTAAACAATGGAGATGGGTGCCACCCTGTTCGTCACAACGGTGAGGGAAGGAGCTTTGATTTTGAATCTTTTTTACCCATTTACTGCTGGGTAGACACTTAGATGACTTCCAGAAACTTGAACGAGTATATAAATGTGCTATGATCACAATTCTAACTACCCTTATCTAATTTGTTGTTACAATCCGATTTATGAACGTGTGCTGCTATTTTTCACCTCAGATTGGAGTCTGCGGAAGGACGGGTGCTGGTAAATCATCTCTGTTGACGACACTGTTCCGACTCAGTGAACCAACCGGAAGAATCTTCATTGATGACGTGGACATAATGCAACTGGGTCTGCGCGATTTACGAAGCAAGATCTCAATCATACCCCAGGTGAGATGATGGCGTATGCAATGCGCAAAGCTTCTTTTAGCACCTTCTTGGGACTATCAGCATCTTGATTATCGTGATATCGATTCGGGTTAGGTAGAGTAAGTCTATCCATTGCAATCTAAAACTCTACAAAATGGAACATTGTTGTTTGACGAGTCCCTAAGGAGAATAAGAATTCGTTGCCATCCAGCGATTTTAACCAGCAAGATAATACCTGATTGGCATTTTGGCTTTCTTTATTGATTTGTGATGGGGAAAGGCCTTGGTCGTTTATGCAAATCTCCAACAAAGGAAGAAAGAGGAAGGTGAAAGGCTGACAGGAGAGGGAGATAGATAGTGTTGGAGAATTCTACTCCAATTCGCTAAATTCTAAGCCTAGACTAGAAAATGGAACTCGAAGAAAGACGCTTGTTTGATTTTCTGCCACGTCTATTCTTTAACACTTTCCTTTTCAAGACTCTTATGGCTTGTCGCCCTACTCCCTATTCACATGGCGTTTTTATAATACTCTACAAGGAACTACAAAATTGACTCTAAAATATCTACCAATCACAATCATGAATAACAACTAGTGAAAGCAATCAAATGCAAGTATGTAATAGTTTTACGTAAAGCAAAGATTTAGAGTACCCGTCATTTCCGAATATGACCCGAAATGGAGGCTATTACGCAATGCGGTTGATACTCTTCACGAGAACGAAAATAATTGAAGTAATAAAAACAACCGAGGAAAAACAACTTACGATGTGAATAAGCGCGACGCGGGGTATTCGCAATAGATAGGATCTGGGAAAGGAAGAGTAAGGCAAGACATTCCATAAACCGCACGCTCTTGGGATGAATGATGATTTGTGGGGTAGAGTTCATGAATGAGGTAGTGAAACTTGAAAAGGGTGTGAATGAGTCTAGCTTCTGGTGGTCCTGACACGCCTCAGAGGAACAGGAATAATATTCTGAGAGCGATTTCTGTGAATCATCATACATTTGAATGTTAATAACAATCTAAAAAGAGAATTGCGGCATATGAGGCTACGAAAAACGAAACAGGTACAAGCAGGGCTATAGAGCACGGGGCTCTGGGGGGCCCGCCATCTAATCGTTTCCTCGAATATTTTAGGGGGTGGGCTTAGGGTAAAGGCTTGGGAGGAAAAGTAGGGAAGCTCGCCCCGCTGACTTCTCTTGAGACTTTGATAATGCGATTGATACGTTTTCTATGCCATCCGATGTTTGAAACACTCATCATTTCATGGATTTCAAAATAAACTTAAGTGAATTCAGATCCCTCAATGATATTTCCATCCTATTCACATGCAGGGATTTGCACCAAAGCCATAATAGGATGGTTTCAATCGGTAGAATGCTGGGATGGGATTCGTACCCTCTTAATGCACGTTAGAAAAACGAATTCTGTTAAAGCTGCAGGTTTTCATGTTGTGTCAGTAGCGTCGAGTCTGATGCTTTAAGCGAGCCTTTTTGGGAGCATTTTTAGGGCCATACTGAGCCTCGGTATTGTGAGGTCGTCGTCGTCGGACTCCATTCATAGTCAGAGTTTGGTTCGCGTTCTTCTTTCACGTACCCTTTCGATGCCACTTGTGGGCCCTCGCATAGCTGAGTAGGCCCAGCCTGTGGCGGAAAAGTCTTTGGCAGTAGTCACATGGTAGAGTGGTCAGCGGAGGGGTGGCTGCTTATGTGCGCTTGTATTGTGAGGTAGGGTGGTCTGGGCTGTGTGTATTGTGAGGTAGGGTGGTCAATTCTACTCCTCGTTGCACATTGACCACTGCTTAATGACAGATAGCTATTTAGTACTGAGTGGCAATATAAAAGGAGAGAGACATGCGACCGTTGCCTTAAGCTCAGAAATATCCAAAATATCCCACTTATAATTGGAAACATCGGTTTTAAGTGCACTTCGACGTCGTTATTTGCATACTTCTGGTTTCTATCTAAACATGATCTGCCCTCGTTGCGGTTTCCTCTCGTTAATTTGCTTCCATCCCCGCTCCATCCCCGCTCCATCCCCGTTCTCGTTCCAACCATTCATATCGCCTGCTTACGTATCCAAGTGATATACGACACTTTCGCACCCAAACATTTGCTATAAGTTCAAAATCCGACTTGTCAGAGGACGTCTTTGCAGACTAGCAGTTTCCGGAGAACAGCCGATGGATCCATATTAGCGAAATTAGTCCGATGGATGATGACTCGTGGGAAACTGATATGATCACCCATGGCTTTCTGCCAAAGAATTGTAATATTCATCGCAAAGCTTGCATTCGAAGGCCTCTTTGGATTCCTCTCATATTTACGTAGAGAAGAGAGAGAGACATTGCAGTGCAATACCGTTAAGAAGTAACTTCGAATATCAAAATCTAAGGCAACATTAGTTAGGAAAATGGCCATCTTTAGTGAAGCATGACGGTAAGGTCGCTGATAATCTGGTTGTGGTTATCACGAATATGTAAATGCTTGAGGTTCCAGCTCTTAGGTCGCCGGTGCCTCCAGTCAAAAGCATTTAGCCGCAGTTTTCAACGGGTATGTCGGAAGCATCTATCTAAAAATTGGAGGGGGCAGGTCCAAAAAGGGAGCCTCATAAAACAATGGAGACGACCGATGGCAACAAAGCCTGGTCACAGGTAATGCAAAGTTAATGGAAAAATTATTGGCAATCATCCTCATGGAAAGCCTTGATTACAAATATCGCTCTGGGTCTTATCTTACATTGAAAATGGGCCGAAAGAATGATTATGTAAAAAGGGCACTTTTGAAATTAAAGAGGCACTCATGCATACCTGCTGTTGCTGCGCTGCATACTCCATTTCGAGCGCAGCAGAAACCAGAGACAGGGATCAGAGTTTTTTTCTAGGGAAGTGGAATTCATGAGGTGGTTTCCCGTTGCCTTCCTCACCAATGGGGTTTTACAAGTGACACATGGAGGAATCGAACTGAGAACCCCTGTGTTGTGAGTCTGCATGCTCAACCACTACGCCACGGCACCACTGCCACGGCACCACTGCCACTCATGCATAGTTTGCCAAAAATTGGGGCGCCATGGTCCCTCTACTCCCCGGCTCCCACGTCCCTGCCCGTGTATAGCTGCGTGGACAGAAAGAGAGCACCCAGAAAACAGGATGCGCGTGCCTCACAGTTAAGCACAGTGTCCAGGTGCCCTAACCGCAATCCCAACTAACCCTCGTATGTCAATACCTCTGTATTTAAACACATATTGACATAGATACAGCACGTAACTAGGCCAGCCAAATAAACGTTGTCGTTCATTACAAAAATAACAACGGGTATACTGAGTTCGTGAACGTATTGCTGTCTTCGTTTTAAAGAACCTTTCTCGTGTATACTTTCTTCCTTCGATTTACACGCTGTTCGGAACGAGCTCTTATATAAGAAGCCCAGGGTTTAGAGTACCATCAGAAAACAAATGACTTTGAGGAGTTGTCCATGCTGAGATGAAGAGACAAACCACATTTTTATAGCAATAAGTAGCAATGTTCATCAAACACCTGATGAAATGAAAGAGAAAAGAATTCCCGCAGTATGAAAGCAAATCTTTTTGTACATATTTCGATGTTAAGGAGTCATACTGATGTACTCATATGTTACTGAGTATCTTCTTGCTCTGTCGATCTCGAAGGATCATGGCTGTCTATGCCCTGCGTTGCATACTCGATTTTGAGCGTAGCAGAAGCCAGAGACAGGGCTCTGAGTTTTTCCTAGCGAAGTGGAATTCATGAGGTGTTTTCCTGTTGCCTTCCTCACCAATGACGACTGACAACCCCTGTATTGTGAATCTGCATGCTTAACCACTACGCCACGCCACCACTGTCTGTACCCCAAGTGATCGCTTTTACTGACTAAGGGAACTGCAGTGCCAGATGTGGCTGTATAGGCCGTTGCGGACTCCAGAAAGTACGAATCTTCATTTTCCACCAAGCCTCAATGTACCCAATGAAAACTGTGTACATATCGTTCGGACATTTGCTGTTAGCCGGTCACTTACTACCTCTGACAGTGAAGTGTAGCTTTGTAATGTGCATTCTATGAAAAAAAGTGGCTAGTGTAATTGCCCAGGTGTGCGTATTCGTCACGCAGTAGTACTCCCCTTGTCCTCATTACTCATTCCTATGGCTGGGTTCCCTGTGTGGATCAGTCCCTTCAACTTTGGTCTGTCCTGTGCTTCCCCCTTCACTCGCTCCCACTGCCTCGACGTCCTTTCTACTGCAATCTCGATATCTTCTTGCTGGTCTTCCCTTTTTCCTCTGCCCCGTTACTCCTCTTGTCTCCGTGCCAGATGCCACATTCATCTCAAGCTAGTTTCATAACGCTGGGGTCTTGTACGCTAATCCGCCTGCCTTCTTGTACTAAGCTTGAAATCGGGTATGCTATAAAAAACTGCGTCGCATACTCAATGTCAAGGATAGCAGAAGCCAGAGACAGGGCTCTTGGTTCTTTCTAAAAAACTGGATTTTATGAGGTGGTTCCCCGTTGCATTCCTGGCCAATGGCGTTTTTACTGTGACACGTGTAGGATTCGAACTCACAACCCCTGTTTGCTGAGTCTGCATGCCTAACCACTACACCACGGCACCACTGGGTGTGCTATGCAAGTTTTAATGCATTTCTAAGGATGTCTTAATCATTACTTAATCATTGTTAACTCATTTATCTTCAATTAGGATCCAATCTTATTCAGTGGCACGATGCGTAAGAATCTTGACCCCTTTGGTAACCATTCAGACACTGAGTTGTGGTGCACGTTGGATGAGGTTGGTTCAATTCTCTTTTCACTTGCCACTTTTTAGGCTTTAAGTTTAATTGATCATGTGTTTGCAAGCTGAAACAACTAGCCCAACCGAAGCTATGTTCGCAATAGCTTCAAATTTCCTTTGACGTAATTGCTCTCCTTCTACCTCTCAGCATTTCTCCCTGAAAGGAACATCATGTGATCGAGCGTTCCCCATTTCAACGTACCATCTCTAATTTTCAGCTCCTCAGATCTTAAGCGAGTTGTGTATTCTGATTTCAATGTTTCTTGCATTTCATTCTAATTCTGATTTAAAAGAATTTCAAAGCAATCACTTTATTTCCATTGCTCTCTCTGTAATGTAAAAAGGGTGCCTGCCATTTTAGTGATGTCACTGCGTGACAAGTGCGAAGTATTAGAAAACCAATGTGAATTAATCATATTGAGTTCAACCAGACAATTTCAAAAGAACTATTGAAGGGAGAAATGGATTAAGATTTTTCAAAATGCAGCGTGCACACGCTGAAATACATCAAAAAGGCGGATGCTCGAACGACCCTGGAAAACCTCAAAACATGTTATCATTTCCTAGGCTAATTTCGCTGAGCGAGAGTAGGAAGTGTTTCTTGAAATTTTCTAGCCAAGTTGAAGTTACTGCACTTCAGTAGATGCGACTCATTTAGGCACATAATTGTTTGAAGTCATCGTGAGATCGAGTTGAGGGTGGCCCATAGATTCGAGGCAGATCTATATGGATCTGTGTGGACAACAAGCGATATTTGAACCACATTCCTACGTCTATGAGATGCAGTTCTCTTTGTATCATCTTTTGCTGTGTAAAGAGAAATGTTGAAGTACATGATTTCGCCCCCTTAACAATTACCACTATATCCCCTAAGAATAACAGGATTTGAGATCATGTGCAAGAATGCTTAAGTGAAGGTTTTCTTTGAGCAAACATTCCGAAGAAAGGATAGTGGTATATAGCTTTTGATGGATTAATTACAAGACACATGACATAAGACAGAAGAATTTTCATTTTCAACCAAGAAGAATTACAAGGAATTGTAATCAACAATACGTACGATTAATGAAAACTGACTTAAACTAGAATGGAAAAAAAGAACAACAGCAGTTGAATGCCAAAATTGAACGAAGAGAAAGTGATTACATCAAATTTTATAAACTAAATGGTTGGGAAGGGATCTTATAGCAGAGCGAATTTTTAGAACCCCACCCGGCTGGTACGGCTGATCCACAAAGCCAATCGATAATCCAATCGCTATTAAACAAACACATTGGTGTTTGAAACCTGGAACGTTATTTCATCCAGAGAGTTTATATATGTAAACTTGGTCAATGCAAACCAATTTTAAGCTTAAAATAGTGGCTTATGTTAGTTTACGCGAATAGAACAGAAAAAGTAACTTTGAGGACCGTGCTAGGTGGAAGTGCTTTTGATTCTACCTAGATTTCAAAGGTAGAAATTTTGACACCGATAAGCTTTGTGACTATTGATCAGTGTCCAGGTCCTTCCTTTCGATGTGACCACACAATAGTAGGTACTGTCTGAAGCCAGGCGCACACAAGAGCATTTTGCTGAGCAAAACGCCACGAATGACACTTTGCTTTATAAATTCCTAAAATCAAACATGCTTGATAATTTCGGTCACTCGTGGCACTTTGCTTCCGTGTGCGGCGAACAGAAGCATTTTGCTTGCAACTGAACAGAAAAGCGCATGCGTGACCAAAAGGCGCCAAATTCAATTTTCATCAAGCTTATGACACCGCAATGACTGAATTATCTCAAACTAGCCACCGCACACGGAAGCATTTTGCTTCAAGCAAAGTGTCATTCGTGGCGTTTTGCTCAGCAAAATGCTCTAGTGTGCGCCTGGCTTTAGACAGTACCATCCTAGTGAGGTGCCATCCCCAGACACGACTTATGAGACGAGGTGATCAGCTCCTTTCCTCGTTGCTTCTAGCTCTACCCCAGTTCCTCTCCAATCTGCACTCCATCAATGCTGGTGTACCCCCATCATGGCTCTGTCATCTCCCCTGTACTCTTCATTCTCTTCATGAACGACCTACTTACCTCTACGTCTTCTAGCATTCACTCCTTTGCTGATGATGCCTTCCTAAGTTCTTCATTTTCATTCGATCCAAAAGACCATCCTTCGATCGATTGAAAAAAAAATTTGCCCATTTACTGCTGAGAGGACGGTGATATATAGCATCCAGAAGAGGGTAAAGGTGTGGGACCGAGCCCAGCACTTTCAACACAGTGGACGCATGTTTCAGCCACTTTGCCAACTACTCCCTTGCATTTGAATTACTGCTCAGAGTATCCATTGCCTGTTTTGTTATTTTTGCGGCCTGCATAGGTTGAATTTCTATGTTTTTAAGCAGTTTATTTGTCTCTTTCGAAAAGGTCCAGTTGAAAGATGCTGTAGAAGCATTACCAGGGATGCTGGAAAGCGAGATGGCAGAGTCTGGAAACAATTTGAGCGTAGGACAACGACAGCTGGTCTGTTTAGCAAGAGCTATTCTCAAAAGGAATAAGATTTTGGTTATCGATGAAGCGACGGCAAACGTCGATCCAATGTGAGTAGATTTCACAAGCACAGCACTATTTACTTCCTTGGAGTGGCTTTTAGACACGAATGAAAAATAAGCAAGGCAAAACTTGACCGTGGCCTAGGCCTTAAGGATTATTCTCTCTTTTTGCAGTGTGTTTTTATAGAAATTGCACGAATGAAGGCTGTATCTTAGTAAATTTCACCTTCTGTAATTTTGATTTGTTCGTTAAAATTCTTTTCAAGTGAGGTCACTTGTCCGGTTGAGTGTTCAGTTTTTTTTACATATAAATATTGTTAACGGACATTGAAAAGCTGTTCACTTACTGAGCAGTGTGCATGTTCATAATCTCGATGTGATCGCACTTCGTGATTGCGATGCGTGGAATTGCAGAGGGCAAAGGACCTTCTTCACTCTAAATGAGAGTTTTGCTGAGGATGGACTCGAACCATTGACTATCTGACCAATGCATAAGAATCTTAATACTCAGCCATCTGCCATTCCAATTTATTCTGGCTTGGTCCTAACAACAGGAATGCATACCCCATTTGGCTGGGTCAACAGGAGATATAGCTATATACAGTTAGCTCCGTCTAATTCTACCTCTCTGCGGATCCTAAAATGTTCGAATTACAAAAAGTTACAGTGTAATTTGAATTACAGAGATTCGAATTATAGAGCTTTTTTGATAGGAGATTTTCAAGGGACCTGAAAATTTTGTTCGAATGAGCAAAAATTCGAATTGCACGAGTTCGAATTAGCAAAAGTTCGAATTACATAAGTTCGAATCAGACGGAGTTGACCGTATTCTTTTGCAATGTCGGCATACATGTTTCCCACAAATGTTGACTCGTGTACAATGGCCTTTAGACTTAATTCAATAGCGCTGGATACTTCTATCACCTTGAATTGCAGTCAGAGCTCGGAATGGAAAAGTTTCTGTACAAATGTGCTTTCCGGGGGTACTGAGACTAACTGTCACGTGATTATCAGTATATTTTCGACTTGCAGCACTGATGGTCTTATACAAACCAAAATACGAGAGAAATTCAAAGACTGTACCGTCCTAACCATTGCACATCGTTTGAACACAATCATGGACTCAGATAGAATCATGGTACGTTGTCAGCTTTAATGTGTATAATTAACGGAAGATGTATGATTTAATGAAAGCAAAGGATTCATGCAGTTAAAGAGGATATGTTCCATAATTTTTTAGTGTAATATGTTAGGAAAAGGCCACGGTGGCATATACAAAGCCCCAACAATAGAAGAACGCAGAAAGTGAATGGCTCAGGGGAGAGGGAGTTAAGATCAAGTTTATTGATCTTAGATTTGAAAGAGGACAAGTTATGTTGCATTCTGGATTCAAACTTCGAAAAACAATATTTTAACAAATGTAAGAACATTTAAAGCTGAGTTGTGTCTGATTAGATGCCGATCGGATGCTGATAATACACTAATTGGATACTGATCAGACACTAATTGGACATTGATCAGACACTGATTGGATACTGATCCTACACTAATTGGATACTGATAATACACTAATTGGATACTGATCATACACTAATTGGACATTGATCAGACACTGATTGGATATTGATCAGACATTGATTGGATATTGATCAGACACTGATTGGATATTGATCAGACACTGATTGGATATTGATCAGACACTGATTGGATATTGATCAGACACTGATTGGATATTGATCAGACGCTGATTGGATATTGATCAGACACTGATTGGATATTGATCAGACACTGATTGGATATTGATCAGACACTGATTGGATATTGATCAGACACTGATTGGATATTGATCAGACACTGATTGGATATTGATCAGACACTGATTGGATATTGATCAGACACTGATTGGATATTGATCAGACACTGATTGGATATTGATCAGACACTGATTGGATATTGATCAGACACTGATTGGATATTGATCAGACACTGATTGGATATTGATCAGACACTGATTAGATATTGATCAGACACTGATTGGATATTGATCAGACACTGATTGGATATTGATCAGACACTGATTGGATATTGATCAGACACTGATTGGATATTGATCAGACACTGATTGGATACTGATCATACACTAATTGGATATTGATCAGACACTGATTGGATACTGATCAGACACTAATTGGATATTGATCAGACACTGATTGGATATTGATCAGACACTGATTAAATATTGATCAGACACTGATTGGATATTGATCAGACACTGATTGGACATTGATCAGACACTGATTGGATATTGATCAGACACTGATTGGACATTGATCAGACACTGATTGGATATTGATCAAACACTGATTGGATACTGATCATACACTAATTGGACATTGATCAGACACTGATTGGATACTGATCATACACTAATTGGACATTGATCAGACACTGATTGGATATTGATCAGACACTGATTAGATATTGATCAGACACTGATTGGATATTGATCAGACACTGATTGGATATTGATCAGACACTGATTGGATATTGATCAAACACTGATTGGATATTGATCAGACACTGATTGGATACTGATCATACAGTAATTGGATATTGATCAGACACTGATTGGATATTGATCAGACACTGATTGGATACTGATCAGACACTGATTGGATATTGATCAGACACTGATTGGATATTGATCAGACACTGATTGGATACTGATCATACACTAATTGGATATTGATCAGACACTGATTGGATACTGATCATACACTAATTGGATATTGATCAGACACTGATTGGATACTGATCAGACACTAATTGGACATTGATCAGACACTGATTGGATATTGATCAGACACTGATTGGATATTGATCAGACACTGATTGGATATTGATCAGACACTGATTGGATATTGATCAGACACTGATTGGATATTGATCAGACACTGATTGGATATTGATCAGACGCTGATTGGATATTGATCAGACACTGATTGGATATTGATCAGACACTGATTGGATATTGATCAGACACTGATTGGATATTGATCAGACACTGATTGGATATTGATCAGACACTGATTGGATATTGATCAGACACTGATTGGATATTGATCAGACACTGATTGGATATTGATCAGACACTGATTGGATATTGATCAGACACTGATTGGATATTGATCAGACACTGATTGGATATTGATCAGACACTGATTAGATATTGATCAGACACTGATTGGATATTGATCAGACACTGATTGGATATTGATCAGACACTGATTGGATATTGATCAGACACTGATTGGATATTGATCAGACACTGATTGGATACTGATCATACACTAATTGGATATTGATCAGACACTGATTGGATACTGATCAGACACTAATTGGATATTGATCAGACACTGATTGGATATTGATCAGACACTGATTAAATATTGATCAGACACTGATTGGATATTGATCAGACACTGATTGGACATTGATCAGACACTGATTGGATATTGATCAGACACTGATTGGACATTGATCAGACACTGATTGGATATTGATCAAACACTGATTGGATACTGATCATACACTAATTGGACATTGATCAGACACTGATTGGATACTGATCATACACTAATTGGACATTGATTAAACACTGATTGGATATTGATTAAACACTGATTGGATACTGATCATACACTAATTGGACATTGATCAGACACTGATTGGATACTGATCATACACTAATTGGACATTGATCAGACACTGATTGGATATTGATCAGACACTGATTAGATATTGATCAGACACTGATTGGATATTGATCAGACACTGATTGGATATTGATCAGACACTGATTGGATATTGATCAGACACTGATTGGATATTGATCAGACACTGATTGGATATTGATCAGACACTGATTGGATATTGATCAGACACTGATTGGATATTGATCAGACACTGATTGGATATTGATCAGACACTGATTGGATATTGATCAGACACTGATTGGATATTGATCAGACACTGATTGGATATTGATCAGACACTGATTGGATATTGATCAGACACTGATTGGATATTGATCAGACACTGATTGGATATTGATCAGACACTGATTAGATATTGATCAGACACTGATTGGATATTGATCAGACACTGATTGGATATTGATCAGACACTAATTGGATATTGATCAGACACTGATTGGATATTGATCAGACACTGATTGGATATTGATCAGACACTGATTGGATATTGATCAGACACTGATTAAATATTGATCAGACACTGATTGGATATTGATCAGACACTGATTGGACATTGATCAGACACTGATTGGATATTGATCAGACACTGATTAGATATTGATCAGACACTGATTGGATATTGATCAGACACTGATTGGATATTGATCAGACACTGATTGGATATTGATCAGACACTGATTGGATATTGATCAGACACTGATTGGATATTGATCAGACACTGATTGGATATTGATCAGACACTGATTGGATATTGATCAGACACTGATTGGATATTGATCAGACACTGATTGGATATTAATCAGACACTGATTGGATATTGATCAGACACTGATTGGATATTGATCAGACACTGATTGGATATTGATCAGACACTGATTAGATATTGATCAGACACTGATTGGATATTGATCAGACACTGATTGGATATTGATCAGACACTGATTGGATATTGATCAGACACTGATTGGATATTGATCAGACACTGATTAGATATTGATCAGACACTGATTGGATATTGATCAGACATTGATTGGATATTGATCAGACACTGATTGGATATTGATCAGACACTGATTGGATATTGATCAGACACTGATTGGATATTGATCAGACACTGATTGGATATTGATCAGACACTGATTGGATATTGATCAGACACTGATTGGATATTGATCAGACACTGATTGGATATTGATCAGACACTGATTGGATATTGATCAGACACTGATTAGATATTGATCAGACACTGATTAGATATTGATCAGACACTGATTGGATATTGATCAGACACTGATTGGATATTGATCAGATACTGATTGGATATTGATCAGACACTGATTAGATATTGATCAGACACTGATTGGATATTGATCAAACACTGATTAGATGCTAATCAAGCACTAGCTAGATATTGATTGAACTGATAGAGCAACGATTGGATGATGCAGATCAGACACTGATTGGACTTTGATCAAACATTGATTGGATATTGGTCAGATATTGATCGAGCACTGATAGGACAATGATGTGATGCCGATTAGACAATGATTGAGAACTGATCAAGTATACATCTGAAAGTTGGCTGGTTTAAATTCCTATTTTCTAAAATGTCACAGAATCATAGGTACTATTGGTAAGAAAGTCGTGCTATCGGCATGAACCTATTGGTGTAAAAAGTACCAACTGTATAAGTCATAAGGACTTGTAGAACTGAATAGGAAGAAGCTCGTTTTGTTGCTAATATAATATATTAAAGTTGTGCCTGATTGTTTGGCTGCGAAAGTTTACTTTGAAAAACTACATCAATTATAGACTACAATGCTCCTCGCTTGTATGTTTTACAGCCTAATTTTGCAATTTACTTTCATTAGGTTCTGGATGCGGGAAAAATCAAGGAATTCGACCATCCGTACAATCTGATGAAGTCAAAACGCAATTTGCTGTACAAGCTTGTGGCTCAAACAGGGGGATCGGAGGCACAGAAGTTGTTCGAGATAGCGAGGAGGTCCCATGTAAGCAAGAAAATGAAATCAAAAGAGAGAAGAAATGAAGACGTTGATAGTTCTCGAGGAGGCCAGGAAGCAACCAAATCACTGAACAGATCAGAATTTATTGTTCCTGCCATAAAGATTGTGCCAGATAGCGATGATGACAGAATGCAAAACACCCCTTTATAAAAACGGTATAGGAAGATTCGCAGCAAATTTTTTAATTTTTTGGCCACCTCTTTTACATGGTTGGCATGGATATTGAGATAAAGTTGTTGTTGCTGCTCCTGACAAGGCTGCACCGCAACGAGGTTCATAAGAAATAGGGAAAGACATTAAATGTTTGTATTGCGATTTTGGCAAAACCACTCAACATTTGTCTGAAATAGTGATAAAGAATGCGGCTCCCATGTTCTCTTCTTTTTATAAGATGCATTTTCTTCAATGCGATTTTAGTTTTCCAACTTAATTAAGATGAGCTGGATGAATAATTCTCCTTCCTGAATTTTGACGCATTGCTCCTTTTTTAAAGAACGTTGAGCTTCAATGGACGTGACGGCTTTCCCTCTTTAAAGAACTTTGAAATTTCAAGGATATGCCACCTTTGACCCTTTGTCACATCCGCATCAAACAGGCTAGCGTCCATTCAGAACATTAGGAGGAAGATACTTCTAATGCACCTTAGATACGCCTCCCAAACTTGAACTTTTCGTTGTCTTTATCATAAATCTGCACGCTCTCATCACCAGATATTTTCTTCATATTTCAATCTAGACTTGACAATTTTTATAATGGGAGACTCATCTTCAGTAGACTGAATGCCCTAGCTATTTTGCTTCATGGTATGATGATGATAATAATATCAATAATATTTTAATCGCTGATGCAAATATATATTGCATTGCTTATTTTTCTAGATGAATTTTTACCCTAAATTTTGCTATCTATTTTTCGTTCTGTTCATCAAAAGGCAATTTGCAGGTTATTGATACCTGATATAGACAGAAGATATATTTGTGCTCCCTTTCTGCAACTTAGCCCCCTTGAATCGGCTTTGTCCCGAGATGCTTGCAGCATTCCAAATCTCCAGTTTCAGTGACATCCACGTTCTATTTCTGTTGCTCTTCTATTCATTCGATAAGCGTTCGATTGTCAGGCCCCTTGTTTCCTGTGAATATTAAAGTAAGCTTGAATCCAATACTTGAAACGAACGTTTGGGACTGCATTGTTAGAAAGTTACCCTACTTCCTTGTCGTCATCGAATCTTTCCTTCAACTGTGCTTTGAGGGAAGTTGCATAATCGGTTACGAGCCGACGAAAAGTGAGTTGAGATCACTTTCGGTGGTCGATATCCAGGGACACCAACGTAGAGGTTCATGCGTTGTACCCAGGTGCATTACTAACCCATGACATTTTGAAGTTGGGTGGCCCAGTACCTTTCCTCTCTGCACTTGACCATCAGTTTATAGCAGGTACTCATTCACTGCTTGGTGGACAGAGAACGGGGGTAAAGCGAAGCTTGTCTCAAGTCTTTTCCCCTTAACTCAAAAGACAAGTGCTGTGACTATTATATCAACTGCCATAAATGTAGCATGTATTATAATCTATAGTTCTCGTTCTCCGTGCCTTATTTGAGACTTGCTTCTTGCGAAACAAGCCAGCCATCATACATATGTTTATTCATATACCCCTTGATGTTCAACCCCAGATATATTTTAGACAACGAAATCCTACATGCCTTGGAGCTAAGCGCGTGCCCTTAAGAGGACGCCAGCAAGATATCCCATGGAAGCTGCACGAAATGCCAGCAATCGAAGACAAATTTTGATCTTTTCTTATGACTGGTCAGGTGGTGCCGTGGTGTAGTGGTTAAGCGTACAGACAAATGATGCAGGGGTTGTCAGTTCAATTCATCCATGTATCACAATGAAAACGCCATTGGTGAGGAAGGCAACGGGAAAATATCTCATAAACCCACTTCCCTAAAAAAAATCAGAGCCCTGTCTCTTGTTTTTGCTAGGCTCGAAATCTAATATGCGATGCAGCAGATCCCTTTATCTCTTAAAATATAATTATTTACTTGCATAATAGCAGCATGTAATAGATAAATTTGGCAGCAGGGTAGGCCATTTTTGTCGACGCAACGTTCACCTGAATGTTAGTCTGCACCTTATGAGATGGGCTCGAAATCTGCTCTGTTAGCAGAAAGCAGTTCCAAATCCCCGGCTAAACATCCAACAACGAGCCAACATGGACCCAACAATTGTTGGTGTTGTGTTGGTTTCATGTTGGAAGGCGTGGACAAATGACCCAGCACATGTTGGGCTTCGAGTAGTTCTTGTAGTTGTTGCTGCGAGTAAAAGTGGCTGCTGATGACATCAGAAAACGAAAGCTGCTGTCATTGTCTTTGCTATATTTTCTGGAAGACGAGGAAGAATGAGATGGTCAAAGAAGAGGGAGAAAATAAAATGGATCAAAAGAAAAGAAGAAGGATTTGTGAATAACATCGCGTAGGAGCTGTGCTTAGAAGATACAGCGGCCTACAAGTGAAGCTTCGTATGTCTCACGAGTCCTCTCTAGAAATTCTTGGAATGGTTGATAAAGGCATTACCCCTTGCCAAAGACCTGGTGGTAATATGATAATTCGTTCAAAAGCAAGGTCTGTCATAGATTTATGGCTCTTTAGTTCCATCTTCAAGAAATTGTTTTTCATGCTTAAATTCAGCCAATTCTGGCTCTCCTGGCTAAACTACCCAAAACCTCCAACAGCACTCGCAAACAATAGAGAGTTGACTACTTCCACCTAGAAATTTTGAACGCTTTCAAAGCTATCCTAACCTTGGGCCAGCAATTCTTGGGTCCCCTACCATAGCGGCTAAACGACCCAAAACCCTCCAACAGCATTCGCAAACAATAGAGAATCGATTACTTCCACCCAGAAATTTTGAACGCTTTCAAAGCTATCCCAACCTTGGGCCAGCAATTCTTGGGTCGTCTAACATAGTGGGAAAACGACCTAGTATTGAAGATGCAACATAAACCCAGCAGTTTTTGGCTTAATGTTGGGTCAGTGTTGGATCAGTTTACTGGGGCTTTAGGATTAAAGAGTCACAGCATAAATGGAACCCGTTGAAGAGTTACTAGAAATGACGATTGTTGGAACCAGATCTATAGACATCAAAGATCCAGATGACACGGAAGTGTTGAAAATTGTGCGAGATGAAATAGGAATCAATTTTTTTAGTGTCTCTCCTGGAATTTTTTCCATCGAGTCTTTCCCTCAAATGTGCTTTGAGGGAAATTGTTTGCAGAATCGGTTACGAGTCGACAAAAATGAGTCAAGATCACTTTTGGCGGTCGATATCCAGGGACACCAATGTGGAGTCCCCTTTCCTGGAATGAAATGGTACGACAGTTTGACTTAGAACTGTGGCAACCCAGTTGATGTAAGCAAGTAGGCCATCTTCTAATGGACTAGCTCTGGCCATAATGGTAATTTAAAGAAGGACCGTTTTCTTGAAATCATCTAGATCTCGCGTTGCCACTGGGCATTTGCAAGTAAGTATCATAATTGTCAAAATCAGGTCTTATCTAGTCGGCTCCTTTACAACCCTTAGATTTTCGTTCCCTTCATTGTTAGCTTGGGAAGTACAGTCCCTAAATGAAGATTAGGTCGGCAAATCATAATTTAAAGATCAAATTCAAGCGCAGGGCATAAATCCCGGAGGCTTTAAGTATGTTTGAGGTGAATTTTTCAATCATCAAGAGTTGCTTCCAAAATTGGGTAATTGTTTTTGTTTCTCTGAGCAGCCATTTGCCAAGGTTTGTTCACAGACCAAGCTTGGATAAACATCTGATTCATCATTTGTTGCCGTAAGCTGAAGATAGGCAAAATCGAAGTCCAAATAGGTCACCACCCAGAGTTGCTCCTTCACAGCAATATTTTCCCATCTCCCCAGGTTCTTTCTAAAAATGGGTTCGACTAGACTACATGAAACAGCTCATCAATTGACTGTATTCGTTGAATTTTTTTTTTTATACTCATGATTCTACCTAGATGTCAAAGGTAGAAATTTGGACACTGAGAAGCTTTTTTCTTATCGAACAGTGTCTAGGTCCTTCCTCTCGATGTGACCACACCTCGTTCCTGCGCCTGGAATTACAGAGAGCTGCCGTGAAAGTTTAGCTGATGTGGGCCTCGAACCATTGACCATAGGATCAATGCGCAAGAATCTTACCACTGAGCTATCCTGACACCTGTTATTAATCTATTCAATTAAGCTGATGAATGGGCGTTCCCCTTCTTGTGGCCAAACATCTCAATTTATTTGGGCTTGGAGGTGCGGCTTGAGGTCTCCTAGAATTGGGACTTGTAGAAGTGGGAGTTCTTTCATAGCTCTCTAAAAAGTCTCAAGCTTTGGCAGACAATCTTAATGATTCAAAAGTTATCCCCTCCCAAAATCTTTCACGTAATCTCATCGGATAGCTGCTTCTCAACCGCTGAAAGTGCTGACGTCAAATGAGTTACACTCTCTAGATTCCGTCCAAAGGATGAAGGGATGTCTTTCAAACATAGAATTTCGCCGCAGATGACCGTCACAGTAATAATTTGATCTTCTTTTTCATTTGGCTGGTTCAAGGTTGAAATTCGGTCGCCGCATTTAAGATGTCACACCACAGCTGCTGTCCGTCACTGCCTGGGCCAATCGTTACATGCTACTTCCACCCCATGCCTTTATTCTGTCCAGATACTGTAACCTGGGGCATCTGCATTCGCATTTGCTTTCCATTTCGCTTGCGGAACGGAGCATGTCAAACTGCATCCTTCATCTCTTCACTGGTGTCCATAGAAAGCTAGATTGTACCTGCTAACATGACTTGGTAGCATTCTCGTTGTTGCAAGTAGGGGACCATTTATTATTCATGCCTCAGGTTGGGACTGACGAAAATGTTTATTTTGGTAGATTTTTCTGTTACTCAATCTTGTGGAATACAAAAATAATAGTTACCCAACCAATATAGAGCTATTAGAATATGCTACCCAACCCTTGAAAGACAAACAAAATTATTTACCCAACCTGAAGGCTGCCTGAAAAATCATTTACCCAACCTATTTCTCTTTGGCCCCAACACAAGGCACAAATAATGAGCGGTCCCCAAAGTCGGAACGCCTTCATTTGCACGATGGCCTATGAATCTGATCTTTAAGGGGCCAAAGTAGTATTTGATCTTTGATCGACAAAACTAGCTTCTACATTTTAGCAGATATGAATTTGAAACTTTGCAGAAATACTAAGCAAAGTAAGCTGATTAATTTTGTTTTAAAAGATTGTGTTATTTTAGGCCGTTGCCATGGAAATGCAAAGACAATGGCGCTTTGGTCACTTCAGGAGTGAATGCATAACTTTTTTTCAAGATGTAGGAAGAATATTTTCTTACATTCAGCCAAGTGCTCAGATATTGTTGTGTGATGTTAGGTCAATATTTTATCCTTTTTTGATGACAAAAAAAGCAGTTTTAAGAGGAAATTTTCTTTAGTATCCGATTTTTCGATGAAGTTTTTTTCATTTGAGCTAACCTATCTTAAACTCTATAAACAATATGAAAAATTTAACTACTTAAAATCACACAACAGCCTTAGCCAAGCAAAATGATGTATAGCTTGTCAGGTTTGATGTCTTTTTGGAAAAGTTATGCATTTTCTTAAAATTGCAGCATCACGAAAAGCTGGTTTTGAGAAAATTAAGTTCAAAAAAAGGCTTCTCGAAACTCATAGTCAGCACCTCTGAGTGACCCATTGCTTAGTTAGTATGAACTTGATAGGGCAATGCATACATACCAAATTACATTTAAAATGTTCAGTCCTCATTCCTTCTCAGACAGAAATCCACCTGGCTTGTACATGCAGCCCTCCGAAGATTGCTTTTTCTTCTCATGCACACCACGCTTGTACTTTAGGGCCCGTCTATGCTTTTTAAAGCTTTCTGTATTCTTTTTATTAGAAGATGAAATTCTTTTGATATCCTTTAAGGCTCCTTCCTGCAAAGTATTTTCCCCAGGGTCAATGTCAAGTGCTTGTAAAAGGGTCTGCTTGGATGTTGGTACGAATGATTAGTACTTCTTCAGAGCCAAAAATCCGCTGCATACTTTATCTATGGGGTCACCTCTGTCTAATTCGAACTCTTGCGATTCGAACTTTCGCTTATTCGATCAAAATTTTCCGGCCCCTTGAAAATATCCTAGCAAAAACTTCTTTTATTCGAATCTCTGTAATTCGAACTTTTTGTATTGCGAACACTTACGACCTCCAGAGAGTTTGAATTAGACAGAGTTGACTGTATTATCAATAAACGTAATGCAATAGCGTTAATTATAACGTTTTGCAGGTCCCGCTCTCGACCTGTGCTCCTTCGCATTTCTTGATGCTCTCTGTCTGTCCTGTCAGCAATAAATGAAAATATGGAAATTCTCTATGCCGCAACTTCAGATAGACAATCATCAACGGTGCCGCTTGATGCTTTTTTCAACCTTTTACTTTCTAAGTTGCGAAGTATTCCAAATTTTTCATTGCTTCATGATCTTAAGTTGCTTGATTTTTATCATCATTATCATCATCATCATCACCATCATAATCATCATCACCATCATCATCATCATCATCATTATCATGATTATCACCACCATCATCACTATCATTACCATCATCATCATCATCATCATCATCGTCACCATCATTACCATCATCATCATCATCATCAACATCATCCCCATCATTACCATCATCATCATCATCATCAACATCATCATCATCATTACCATCATTACCATCATCATCATCATCAACATCATCATCATCATTACCATCATCATCGTCGTCATCATCATCATCATCGTCATCATCATCATCATCATCATCATCATCAACATCATTATCATCATCATCACCATCATAATCATCATCATCATCGTCATCACCATCACCATCATCATCATCATCATCATCATCATCACCATCATCATCACCATCATCATCACCATCATCATCACCGTCATCATCATCATTATCATCATCATCATCGCCATCATAATCATCATCACCATCATCATCATCATCATCATCATTATCATCATCATCATCACCATCATTACTATCATCATCATCCTGTTTATCTATATATGAATGTACCATTGGCGTCGACCTGCATACTTCCTCGAGAGCTCGTTTGAAGCAACTGCGCCAAGCTTTCCCCAGCCTGTAAACAAATCAATAAACTGATAATTAGTCAGCTAAGAACATGCTGTTTCCCGAATACAACTCACTCTTTTGAGAGACAAACGCTTGTCACTCATGGTGCTGGTGCCAAAAAGGATGCTGGGTCAAGGTCACTGAATTTTGAGCATGCCCCGACACGAATCTTTTTGTGATAATTCCCTCCCCTGGGCATCGAGCGATAATCCTCACTGATCTAAAATGGTCCTGGGGACGTGTTTGTCCAAATCAATATTTTCTAATAATTTCAAGATACATTCTTATAAGGATGTGACGCGAGAGGTAGACCAAACAGTCATTATTTGCCAAGGGTTTTTCTTATAACTTACAATACCCACCAAAGCCTGTTCCATAATTCTTAGTAATTTCATATTGGCGTGAATTGTGCATTTCACACCAAGGCGTAAGGAGAGGTAGACCAACTGTTGAACATAAGCCAAGGGTTTTCAGACTGTTTACAATCTCCTATGAAGTAGTCTTTCCGTGTTCCTGAGGGTGGACTTTATCATAACTCGCGTTGTTCTCCTTGCAAGGCATAAGTGGGGGTGTAATAATTATGATAATAATAATTAATAATCATCATAAAAATTTCAACATTTCTAGGACGGTAACCCATTCAGCAGTGCTGGTTCCACCTACAAACGAATTAATTTAACAAAATGGCGATATATAAGAATTAAAATACAAATGTTCATTTCTAGTATAAGTCCAAACTCAAGGTAAAGCAACAAATGAGGGCTGATAATGATATGGATTATACATTTGCTTTTAAACTTCATTTTAATTTCTCAACTTAACATGGAAATACAAATCTCTCTAAAGACAGTCAATTTTTATTCGGTTGGCCTAACTACAGGAATTTCTAGTGAGAACATGATGATAATGTGGATTATATAGATTATGATTTGTGGATTTACAACGGCTAATCATCCCTGTTTGTATGGACTGTACATTTTTATGTTGCCTTTTGCACCATCTCTCCAGCGGATGCCCCAGAACTACCCTGTAGTTGTTTCAAATGGCATCATTCAATGACCGACAGCCTTCAGCCCCTACCAACCTCATGAACTAAAATTCCCTGTGAATCCCCCCCTTGTAAAATGTGTTACTTTCGCATTTTAATATCTTAGTCAATAATGCATTTGTGCACAACGCAATGTCAATATGCCGAGTGCCCAGTTTCGCATGCTCAATGTTCACGCTTAAAAACTTTGCAACTGTGCACGTAGCCCAGTTTGTACACGAAAAGTATCTCATCGATTTTCTGAAGGTGAAAATCTAATTTGTTCCAATTCGTCCCCTCCCCCTAACTCCCACCATTATTGAATTTTATTTCAAAGAAGGGTTTAAAAGCACTACCCTCGATTTTAGGGTCATTAATGGCAAAGTATGGCTTACTCTTTTACAGTTTTGAAGTTTAAAAGGTTTTTAGCTTTTTCAAACCAGAAATTACCTTGTACCAAAGCTCCTTTTGGAAAAATGATTGCACGACGTCAGATAGAAGCTTCGTGGTAAAACCTAGAACGCAATCAATTCGAAGCCGGATACTCACATTCTTCCTTTCACGTCACACGTGGCACAACATCAACAAGGGTTTCGAATCTCTGCAGCAATTGTCAAGTCCATTCTCGCTGCCATAGCCTGAGGTTAAGTCTGAATGCGGCAATACGAGAAGCATCACAAACTTCCTCACGGCAATTTGCATACTAGTGGTGTGCCATTCTTGCAAAGTGGCAATGTAACACAATGACACAGGAAAGGAAAATTAAGACTGTACAAAATATCCTGCTCAGTCAAAGCGAATGAGATGCGTTATTGTGGACATTTTTGTCCCGCCCTTCTACGGTAGCTTGGCGTAGCATTTTCAAGGGATTTTCACTACGGTGGCAAAATCGCGAAGGAACACCAATTTCAGAACAGGTCGCACAAAGATTTATTGTGGGTACCACACAATAGTTACTTCGGGAGACAAATTTCAATTAAGGAACTGGCCCAACAGTTCATTTTCTTCATCCTCTTCCCCCGATACTTCGACATTTTTACATACCAAAGACGTAAGATGGGCCCTCAAATACGGGGAAAAGTATTTGGCCTGCAAGGGCAAATTCCCCCGTTGTCACAATGTTAAAAAATGCTCTGTAGCTTGGTATTCAAATGACTGGAGGGCGATTGGGCTAATCCATTCATTTCCCGGGCGCATCCGGAAACGGAAGAAGTAATTCTCGCTCCAATTCAATCTTATATCCTTATTGTTTAGCTGGAGTCGTCTCAACACGTCAGCGTTTACCAATATTAATTCAGTATGCCAACTGACCAATCAGAGTACCGTTCTTTAAGCCCCAACAGAATACTTGTGACGTGAGAAGCTTCGAGCACCACAATAGATTATTTGATCAGTAAACGTGAAGACGAGCGAGAGCACAAGAGCCAATTCGTGAACTGGGATCATTTTGGACGTGTTCTTCGATCTGGCAGCGTTATGGTCGGATGACTGAGTTCAAAAATGACGAAATCAGCTGTAATGGAACCGAATGATGAGCGTATTTATGAAGAAATTATAACGAAGGACTTTGGAAAGGACCATGCCCGACTTGATCGAAGTTTAAGCTGCCCTGCCTCCCGAAAGACATCCCGAGACATGGTGAGACGAAATAACAGCCTTTTGGATTTGCAAAATAGAGAAGATAACAGAGAAAGCCTTTATGCCTTCATAAATGGTGATAATATTGAATTCAAAAAATTACAAGACCTTTTAGAAGAAGAAAGCACCAAAAGAAATATTTATCAGAAAGCCAGTCAAGTGAGGGACAATGTCATCGGTGCTTACCAGCCATCGTCAGAGGCAGGAGATGAAAAAGATTTAGGTGAGAGCGATTCTGGCTGTGACTGTTCGATTATGGGAAGGGATTTGATACAGTCATTACATCCTTTAAGGCCTAATAAACTGGATATTAAAGTGAACGAGACGTTGTATTCAGAAATTTTGCATCAGACCCCTGGGTCACAGATCGATTTGTTTCCTGGGCGGATGACGCGGGAATCCGAAAACCCACTCCTTCGACAGGAGGTTATCCCTTCTAACACTCCGTCGCCCTCGACTTCTGTACCTGCAAGTCGGAACGGGTCGATCCGCAGATCAAGAAATGACGAAAATGCGCGGTCAACTTCAGGAGATTCAGGTATCCAGGAGGATGTAAGCACGGGACTGCTGTATGAAAATTGTGCAAGAAAGGACAAGTCGTTACGTCGATCGATTAGCTCGCCTCAGTTCTATGCAAATACTGCGTCGATGCAGGCTGCAAGGCCCGAATCTGTCTACGCAAACATGGAAAGCAATGAATCGGAGGTGGAAATGTCTGCAAACGATAGCTCAAATTCACTTTACGCAAACATGGAAGATGAAACCGATGATGGGAGTAGACCACGTACTGCTAGCCGCCCAATCGCCATTCAGTCCAACCAAAGGAAAATTCAAACCGAACTCATATACAGTGACCTTGACTTTGAAGATGGGAGCATTCCCGAATATCTATCTAGCAGCCCTGGAGATACAAGTAGCACATCTAGTGGGCTTTCATCATTCACAACACACCTCACGAATTCATTCAGCCCCCCTCCCCTGCCCAGCCGACCACCTTCTGTCTACGCAAGGAGGCGTCAGATTAGTTTCTCGTCTATATCTGTGGCGTCGTCATTTGCGCCTAATAATATGAGGGCCAGCTTCATTGGCACAATTTCTGTACATAAAGCTAGTAAAGACAATATCAACAGCTCCATCAAGGAAATCGTACACAAAACGAACATGTTAAACGTCAAATCGGTCTACGTTGAGGTTTCAAAGATGTACGTTAAATTTTGCTCCTTTTCCACTCCGTACAATTGTGTACTGCAGTTTTCTGTTGATGAAATCCACATCATGGACCATTACAGCAAAGACCAGCGATTTCTAGGTTTCATAGTCGGCCAGCCTGGAAAGGAAGCAGTCTGCCATGTATTCCAGAGTGACCAAACGGTAGAGATTTTGGATGCTGTAAAGGAAACTTTCAAAGAAAGCCCATGGGTAAGCGAACCTTTGTTTATCCACTCACGTTGTAACCCTCGTGTTATCACGTGATGACTGAGAAGTTATCACATGAGGGCAGGTTTTTGACTTTCGATTTGATAGGTTAGTTTGTCAAAGGCACATCTTGCATCCAAGGTCCAGTCGAGTTCTTAAGACAAAGAACCAATCGAATTACTCGTGGGGTTCTGAACTTTGTCATGGTACAGGATTTCCAGCGAAGCAGTAAACCCCCCACAAAGAAGGTCGGGTCTTCATACCTTTCCGTTGGTGAGATTGCCAACCAGCGATCAGCGATGCATTGAATGAGCACGCAGTATGGCTAGCAACGGAACGAGGGGCTTTGAGGCTCACATTGTAGTCTAAGGTGTTAAAGATCTTTAGCAATTTAAGAAACGCGGCGGTTTAAATTCAAAAGATTTTGCTCTTTCATTGCTGGTCAAAGTTTCGAAGATTCAAAGTGCTGTATTTCCCCCATTGGTTCAACTTTGGGAATTATGTAGAGATCAACTTAAAGTAATGTCTGTGTTTGAATAGTTCGGTAAATTGATACTTTGGATTCAGGGAAAGCTCTCTATATCCAATTAAGCATTGCACAATACGTGACCATGGAACTGAAAACCAGTTCGATCTTTTGCAAACGATTGGCAAACTGAAAACCAGTTCGATCTTTTGCAAACGATTGGCAAACTGAAAACCAGTTCGATCTTTTGCAAACGATTGGCAAACTGAAAACCAGTTCGATCTTTTGCAAACGATTGGCAAACTGAAAACCAGTTCGATCTTTTGCAAACGATTGGCAAACTGAAAATCAGTTCGATCTTTTGCAAACGATTGGCAAACTGAAAACCAGTTCGATCTTTTGCAAACGATTGGCAGCCAACTTTGGTGAAAGCCTCGCAGATATGTTCGTGTGAAGTATAGCCTTCGTTCTAATCAGTAGCCAAGCAGATCACCCTGCAAGCAGTTCTGGCACTTTTTATCCAAAAACGAGAAATAGTACAGTTCTATTGCTCGCCAATTTTAACAAGTAACAGCGGTTGCTTGAAATAAACTATATATTTCTCAAAGATGGCGAGGCCAAATCTCATGAGGCTAAAGTTGACGGCAAGCTCAGTTTGCTTAACGTGACCCTTGCCCCAGAAACCCCCATAGCTGTCCCCAGCCCTTTTCTCTGTCAAGTGAGCAATATTTCTATAACCCATTTCTATCATTACATTCTGGCGACGGGATCAACTTTCGGTGGAATTTCTAGCAGTTTCTTGCCTTAAAATATGGAAAATAGATCTGTTGATGTCGTATAGGCAGAAATGTTCATTACCGCAGTTTTTCAAAGACTGAGTTTGCCTATCTTTAAGAGTCGGATTGCGCTGATGTACGTGGAGCGTGTAATGTTTCTCAGACGTAAATTTTCTGCAGACGTTGAGAAAGTTTTTTGCAATGTTCTGACAGGATTACCTCTTTGAAATGCGATACCGGGGCACATGAGAATCATATTGGATTTCAATCCACTTCCTTCAATCTTTGACCCAGGCGGCTCAGCTCAACTACATTTGTAACAAAAATCTTTCAGAGACTATTTTAAGAGGTTTCAGATTCGTTCGTACAGCTACCGTAAGCTGCTACGGTCTGTGCGAGATGAGCATTGCAGTCTCGCAAGTCTGTCTTAGTTAGTTAGTCTAGCAAGTTATCGAAAACCAGGGGGATTATAGAATAATTAGGATTTCTCTAGTTGATTCTTAAATGAAGAGTATAACCTGGTTTCAAAAAAATTGCAAGCTGTCGCAGAGCGTCGTGTAGTTTCACAAAGTGCTGCAAAATATAAAATATTTAGGATTGATGGTTTCCATTGATTGCAGAACTTAGCTTTTGCAAAACTCTGCGACGTCTCGCGACTTTATGGAAACCAGGCTTGCATCATAAAATGGCATCCATTATGAATTCTTTCGATTGGGGCTATTGATAAATTTCAACCGTTGGCAGAATCGGTCTCGTTCAACTGGCAGAGGGCTTTTACAATACGTTGCGGACGCTCAAATACGATGCTATTATTGTATTGTTATTGTAATTAACCCTGACCTTCTATCCTGCTTGCAGTTTTCTTTCATCCCTTAGTTCGTCTTATCAAAATCATTGACCTTTCTCCGGTATTTTTTTCGTTATTTACTTACTCATTCATTTTTTTCACTAGAAATACCTGTAATTAGGCCAGCCGAATACATGTTCCCTATCATTAGATAGATTTATATGTTTGGTTAATATATCAAAATGAAGTTTTGAAAAAATATTTTAGTGATTTATTTATGCACGGTAAACAATCAGCAACATCGTACTGCTTTAAAATGTGTCCTGCCATAGATAAATCCAATTACAAAACAAAAGCAATCTCAAGTAAATCAAGTAAACATATAAATCTGAAGTTGTGAATTGCCTCTAAATAGCATAGTTACATTGATAAACCAAGTCTCTGATGTTATTGAGTTAAAAGGCAAAAAGGCTTTGCCATTCTTGGGATACTAGTAACTTTATTTTGAGTTTAGGAACGAAGCAAGCTAGCGCGTTACAAATTTATTACCTACCTCAGCTGTAAAAAGATCAACAATGCAAAGTTTTGATGACGATGTACACAAAAATACAGTAGAAAATTATAGCAGAGAAACTGCTATTTATGACGAAGACTATCGAGAGAGGAAAATATTTACATTGTATGAATTCGAAAAATAGGCGTTGATTGGGTTCGGTCAGTCGTTTTTGAATGCCTCATTTTTGCCACATTGATTTATTTACTAGTTCAAAGAGTTAAGAAGAATAAAACCCAGTAGTAAACTTTAAGAACAGAGACAAGCATCCCCTTATTTCAGTGGCAGGGATGGCATTGAAAGGTCAAGTTGACCTTAATTCCATAATGGCCCCCTAGGGGGGATGGTTTTACAGGGGGAAGGCGAGGAAAAAGGACGATACAGCTGAAGCTCTCTATCACAATGGTGTTGCCTTGCATAGTTTGAGTAATCAATCTGAATGAATTGATTGCAAGGTAAATTTTGATTATCTTTTATCTCCATCTTGTAATCCAAATTTGCAGATGGGAGAACGTTTCTCATATCTTGGATTTCTATCAGTGCTGATGCCAACTAGGTCCACTTGCCTTCTCTTCTCTTTTTTTAGGCTGCTAAAGTATTCATTCTAGATGTTTCTTTGTCTCACTCCATTTGCTTTACCCAAATCGTCTACTGTCGTTTCCACACCTAGCGTGTTTATAGATTCTTCAGTGTCTCTTCTATCCATCTACCTCAAGCCACACATCGCTCTCACCATGGCTCTTCCTGGACGTCCTAAAATCGTAAACTCATTCTCGCTCCACCACTATGTCTCACTACCATACATACAATTTGTCCCCTGTTCAATCTGGTATTATTCGCACTGGCTTCTTGCACAGACGGAAAAGCCGGTGTAGGCTGCCTAATATCGAGTTCACATCCGCATAATTGTTTGGCTCGTGTTTGTTTACACTTTTTGTCCCTTAATCAAATCGAGTCTCACAAAGTCTTTCTGCTGAATCCATAAGTATTAAAGTTTGATCATGCTCAGACAGCTGTTCACGATTTGGAAAGGGAAGGCTATTCAGACAACTATCATAAATGCACCGTCAAAGCCTTTACAATCTAACCTTGTATTGCAAATCTTCAATGAGCTTGCTGTTTATGAACCGTTTCCAAGCGCGCTCATTAAAAGCGAAAAATAGCAGTCAACAAAGGATACGTACTATTACAGGACTCTCTGGAACAACAAGGCAGTGACAGATTGTCCCGTTTTTAATTTAGTCATGGAGTATCCTGAGGTCATTGTTTATTTGGGAAATGACTCTCGGAACGAGCTTGGGTGTAAACGCTGGTCAAAGGCGGGAACAAAAGCCGGATATTCTGTTTAAAACTTCACCTTCAGCAGTTCCTGGTTGGAGATGCCTTGTTGCCGAGCCAAGCTGACATTCGAACTTTCCAGAGGGGCTAAATTTATCTGATATCCCCTTCAGTATAGGTTACAAATTATGACTTGTTTTTGCATGGTTAACAATGATATTGTCAACAATTTTCCATGGTTCATACTTTTTGAATTCAAAAATATGACATCAGAAAAATACATTTGTATTTATCGATTTTAGGCTGACCAATTTTTTCATTCTTTGCTTTTTATAAATTTTTAAAGCTAAATGGATATTCGTTTATGCATATGATGATACCTAAATGTCAAAGGTAAACATTTTAACACTGAGAAGCTTTTTGCTTATCGAGCACTGTCCAGATCCTTCCTCAATGTGACCACACTTCGTGATTCATACGCCTGGAATTGCAGATAGCTGGCCACTGTCCTCACTCTAAATGAAATTTTGGCTGAGAGGGGACTCAAACCACTGACCAATGTGCAAGAATTTTACCATTGAGCTATACTAACACTTGCTTAATTTTTGCTGGAATTAATATGACGAATCTCATTGTAGGCATATGATTTTGAACAGATATACTGATAAGAATAGGCCAATAGTTCAAGGAGCCTCTTATTCGTCTTTTCCGCTCTGTGGCCTCGCCCCCATAACTAACGGCGATTGGGTCGTTAACCCTCTGGCGTGGCTCCTCGCTTCTCCTCAAAGCACCAAGTTCCATTTGAACGATTTTTCTTTTTTCACGCGCCCCTAGGAGTTTTGCCGATTGCTTAAACCTTCTTTTTACCAGGCCAACTGATGCTGAGAAAAAGTTCGTCTTTTCTACCGGAGTGAAAAAGCAAGGGTGTGATTGATACGCGAGCATGTTCGAGAATCGAGTTGGTTTGTACGAATCAAATCTCGTCAATGGGTTTAACTATAGAGAGATTATTCCTTGCTCGACATGTCAAATTTGAAGCTATCAGGGATGGCTCCATTTACCTCCTCTCCCGTATACGTCTTGACACGTTTCGCTCAGTTTCGTTCTTGAATTTCATGGCATGAATGAAACGCTTAAAAGTTTTTGTTGGCCTGCTGTTTGACCTGATGAAGGAAGACTGCAGCCGTGTTCCACCGACTAGAGCCATTGTTAGCAGGCAGGACCATGTCTGTGTAAATTAAATACTGGATAAATTCATAATTTCATAGATTCAGGTAAGAATCAATGAATGAGTGAACGAATGCTAAGAGACGATGAATGAATGAACTTGTCAACGAACGAATTATCTTATGGGTAAGCTAACGTATGACCTGATGAATGAATGGATGAACGAAATGAGGAATGAACAGATTAACAAGCGAATGAAGATCGGGTAAAAGAATACGTGTAATGGCTTAGCGAAGCATTTAGCAAGCAGTTAGCATTTTATCAAGTTTTGCCCAGATCGTAGTGAGATTGTCACTCTTGTGATGAGTGGGATGCGATAGAAAATGATTGTTTTGGTTTAGCATGCCTTGGTATAGACTTTGTTGTGTAGTGTTTTGCATTTCAGTGTGACAAGGAGAATGTCCGGCATCTTATTCGCGCTTTGAAAATCACAGCAGCTTTAATCTAGCTTCGAAATTTAATTGTATAACGTTTCTTTACAGAACAAGAGGGTAACGACTCCAGAAAGACCAAAAAGCTTTTATGGAAAGCAAGACGGCCTGTCTATTTATTCGGGAATCCTAAAGATCGGCTCGTTGAAAGTCAGGAAGTCATTGTTGGTCATCAATGATTACATTCATGAACTGCTAGAGAAAGTTAACCCAAAGCAATACGCGCTAGTGCAACTTGAAGTCAAAGACTCTTCAGTAATCCTAGTTACATCTGATTCTGGGATGAAGGTGGAGGAGCACTCAATCGCTTGGATTCTTTCCCTTGGACTTTATAATAACGACGGTCGATATTTTGGCTTCATTGTCACCAGAACCAAAGGCGGGAAGACTAGAATGTTCTGTCACGTGTATAAGTGCTCCACTGTTATGATATCAGCGACTATTCTTGAGGGAATACGTAATGCTTGTCAAGGTGGAACTGCAAATGGCAGAGTCCAAGGCCCCCGGTGCAGTAGTTCTGTGCCCAGAAGTGCATTTCGCACCAGGCTGATGACCAGTCCAGATGCAGTATCAAGATCGTCTGCATCAAGTGACGTGAGTATTTTTATACGGTAGAATCAATGTTGATGGACCCTTGCAAACATGTGGACAGATCCGTTTGTCCCTCTGTCCTGAATGCCCCTGAGAGTCACTATTGTACACTGCTACTGTCATAGGTGGTGCTGTGGTGTAGTAGCTAAACATGCGGACATAACACTGGGGTTGTCAGCTCGATTCCCCCACGTGTGACAATAAAAACTCCATGGGTGAGGAAGGCAACGGGCAACCACCCCATGAAATCAATTTCCCTAAGAAAAACTCAGAACCTTGTCTCTGGTTTCTGCTACGCTCGAAACCGAGTATGCAACGCAGTTACTGTCGGAGAGAACGTTGTGTCATTTTCGCAGTCGAACAGAAAACGTTTTGTTTCGTAACTCTAATGTGTGACCGTGATACTAGGGCTATGTAGGCCCATTGTAACCTTAGTATTATGGGAGCCTATTTACTGGGGACACCTGGTTTGACTTCTGGAAAGTTTTCTCAATGGTCTTGTCGTATGCTAAACATTTCAGAGGACAACCCTGAAAATGCATTTGATAGATTAAACATATACTAGTCGTGTCATGTGTGCCGCCGCTGATGAGCTCAGACAATTACCACTGGGCGTATGCAGAATTCTCGCACAGTCTGTTCATGTTTGTTTACGCCAGTTGATTTAATTGATTTTCATGTTATGCATCGGACTTTCAAAGACACGAAACAATGCTTTATGCTAATCAGGGGAGCTTTACTTCTTCTGGTTTTGCGATCATTTGCTGACTTACTTAAGAAACATCTCCCCATGGCTCACTCCACGTCTTTCGTGCCCTGTTTGTACGAAAACGTCCCAAGATTTTGAGTGCAACTTGTTCAGTGTCGTCTGTGGTTTTTAGCTCCTTACGCAACTTTTCTCTGCCCAGCGTTTCTTCAGAAAGGGAAAATTATTGCTATCCAACGTAACCGCATGTCAAGTTAATCTTTGCACTCAGGAATCCAACCCAGCAGGCTGGGGCATTTTCAGTATCAAATGAATCGCTGCCAGTCTTTTTTTCAATGAGTTATGTTGGGGAAAGGCCACGGTGGTCGATACAAAGCCTCAACAAAGGAAGAAAGAAGTCTTGTGCTACGATCGGCAATGCTCGGCGACGCCGCTGCCAGGAGCCAGATATTCAAGAAGAGATACTTGCAAACTTCAGAAGCATATACCCAAGGAGATTTCAGCTGGGTTTTGAGTCCCCTGTAACTATGACAGCTCAAATCAGTCTTTGGAAGCAGAAGCTAATCTCTGATCCGACCAAGGTGTTAGTTATTAGGTGACGTGTGTGAAATTAAGTGGAAAGCCACATGCCGTGGTGGCATTTTGTCATGAAAGTATGGCATATCTCACTGTTGAAAGCGGTCCATCTTAGGAAAACGTAACTGCCACAAGCAGATTTAGAGTGCAAGTACCGCAAATATAGCACGTTCTAATGAATGATAGGTCATCTTAAGGATAGAAATCTCGTTTTTATCTTGTGCTCTTCTTCGCATTTAGGAAACACTGCATGAAACAAACTCTCCGAGGCTGGCTGGTGGCTCTGACAGTAATGCAGCAGCAACGCCCCGGCTAATGAGAAGCTTTTCGTTTGACAATGAGAATTCAGAGCAGACAAACGGGGGGGAACTTTACGGCCGCGTGGAAGTGAATGAAGGGTCGTCAACTGAACGCGTGGTGGTAAGACCAGGAGAGACGACTGGAACTTTGAAAGCTGAAAATGCGTCGAGGGAGTCAAGGTCGAATGCCGAAGACGTGCGTAAGGCGGAAAGGGAAACGGTAGACGAAAGGAGTAATGATGAAGTTGACTGTGTTTCCAGAACCGGATCAGGGGAAGTTGTTCTAGACAAGACGCAAAGCCATAGTAGTCCAGCAGCCCCGACTGAAGACGATGTTCTTAATGCAATGGCAGCCACTGCCGTGAGCGAATCTCGGTCTGTTGTGAAAGAAAGTCGACTTCAAGCAGAAAGCAGTGGAGAACAGCAAGTATTAGAGCAACATAGTTGTACCAAAGAGAGCCACAAAGAGAAGAAGTCACCATTTTTGAAAAACAAAGGGAAGATCTTCCGGGGAACGCTAATGCGGAAGAAGAAAGACCCATCTTCAAAACTGTCAGTTAGTATGCAGTCGCTTGATTGTATTCCAAGGGAGGAAGAGGAACTCATTCCACCTCACAGAAGAGAAGAGCATGAATTTTTGATAACTTACCTTTGCTCCGCAGTTGTGAAGCCGCCATTGAAGAGCAAGCACGTTGAAAAGTGCCTGAAACAGTTTCAGAAAGAGGTAGGAAAGAAGCAGAAACTTGGACATGTGTCTTCTCTTGGGAATAAACTGCAAGTGCGTGTCGTTACGGACGAAGGAGTTACAATGCTGGATAAACGCAGTCCAAATTCTTTTCGCCGCCATTTCCCCGTATCGACTATAGACTCATTTATTATGCACCCTGAAAACCCAGACTGCTTTGCATTCTCGACAACCGTCCCCGGAGACGAGCAGCACAAGTACCACTTGTTTTACAAATCTCAAGAGAGCATTGCTACCGTGAAAGAAGCGTTTGAGCGTCTAAAGCAGTTTCAAAAATTCTTATGACAGCGATCGCCCGCACGAACCGAGTCGCACTCAGCCAGATAACCAGACTTAGCTGTCGGCTGCTATAGCTAGGACAGGAATCCCTGTCACACGTCCTAACGAAGGAGATGGAAGTCTTCCGAATTAGACAGGTCTGTTGGTATAATTTATTTTGATGAACTAAGAGCTATTTATGATTGAGCATACAATATTAAAAATTTAAACACATATGATTTGACATGTGATATTATTACAAGTTGTAATTGGGTAATATAATTTAAAATCAGGCCAAACATATACTGTATATCCGTTTTCTCGGATAGTGTTAGTCTCATTTACATGTACGTCCAACGAAGCACGCTGCTTATAGCTAGATTTAAGCTGGCTTTGAAAGCTCTTGCGCATTCAAAACTTCCATGAAGCACACGGGCAATGAGCTATTCTCATTAGATGTAGTCAATGTTCACATTCTAGGGTCCAGCATATTGCTTGCCCGAATATACCTGCGCAATATGCAAATTTGATTGCGTTTAAATAAATGAATATCGAAGTAGGAGTGTAATGTAGGAGTTTTTAGAATTATGAATTTTAATGTTAAAGGGCGGTTCCGATAGGTCGGGTCACTTTGAATTCCTTTAAAGCCCTTGTGTGACCGTCTGGGGAGGGTCGAGTTTATTTTGTCAGTGACAAGACGTATTGTGTACCTTCCACATTGGCTTTTTAATATCGAATTGCACAGCTAAGTAGAAATTGACATGCCCAAGCAGTAGCATGCCCAAGCAATGGCATGCCCAAGCAGTGGCATGCCCAAGCAGTGGCATACCCAAGCAGTGGCATACCCAAGCAGTGGCATACCCAAGCAGTGGTATGCCCAAGCAGTGGCATACCCAAGGCATACTGAGTGCGTGTACAATTGATTGCTAAAATTCTAGTTGATGTTCTGGTTTTTGTTGTGAAATTTATAACTGAAGTGCCTAGACGTGAAATAGGGTGGAAGGAATCTACTTAGGCCGATTTTCTTCAGCGAAAACTTGTGCAGCTGTTTCGCGCACCGCTTCTTCCAAGGCCTAGCTTTAACACTGGATAGTCCTCAGAGCATATCATCTTAACAGAGTTGAGGATGAAAAGCACTCCAGATGAACTCGAATGACACAGTATCAGTTAACAGATGCTTCTAATGAGCCATGTTTTCATCTATTGAAAGTGCACGTTTTCAATTATTTTTGCTTCCCATAAGACCAACGCTTCGTGGAGAGCCTTAGGATGATTGTGTCTCTGCCCAAACAACGAGCCAGTTTCATCCCCGTTATTGTAATTTCTTTTGCACTGTGATGACCGAATAATTGAGTCAATGATTCCTTACGAAGGGGTTCTTCTTCAAAAGGAATGGCCTCGTGCATCCCATTGCTAAACCTTTCCAGGGGATCGCCGTTTATGAAAAGATGAGCAGTGATCACGATGTCATGCTACATCTGTCTTACTAGTCGTTTTTCCGAGGAGCAAACCCTTCTCCAGTACCTTCCATTACATTAGAGGAAAGACATGCAGCTCTTTAATTAAGCTGGGGTGGGTAAACGCGAAAACACCCCTACCTAAACCTAAGGAGGAGGGAAGGTTCTTAGACAAGAAACCAAGAAAAGATGATGTGTTTCCTTACTTGAAAGTAGTGCTATTCTCGTACTATTCAATTTTTACTGTTAAAGGAGGGACAAATCGTACTCAGAATTCTCGCCCTCCCTCTAACAGCAACGTTGTCTGACCCAGTAGAAACAGTAGATTAGCCCTCGCATGACATATTGCGAAGACCTATCGTTCAACGCGTAAGTTTAGTTTAGAGTGAAGTAACTCGCTGCAAATGTGCATGTACATATGAATACCCGCTCTACTAGAAATCATCATCAGCTGTTGAATTTTATTTGTATAATCGAAAATTTCTGTGAAAAACAAGTGCTGTAAATATTGTCTCGCTGTAGTCCATCATTTATGGGGTAAATTTTTGAGCCACGTGTTTAACTTAAAATTAGGGTTAGGGTTTCCTATCATTGACGATAAATATTGCAATATCCAACAAGAAGTGATTTATATCATGATTGACTTAACTGATGGTTTTTCCTTTTCTTGTTTGTAACCTACCTTTGTGTCTTGTATGTAAGGAGGCGTTCATTCCGAGGTCCCGTGGGGGCATTGTTTGTTTGCTAATGGCCTGGTCGAGGAGTGATCAAAGAATTAGGTCATGGCCTCTCTAACCCACCAGATTCACATGTCCCCTGCCTTCGCCTATGCAGGATGCACCGGGCTTGAAAAAGGCTTATACACATTTACCACTGCTTCCTTCCTGTCCACCCTGTAGCTTGCTTACTTGGCGTAAAGCTGGGGCCAAGTGCGGCGAGGAGGAAGCTGGCCACCCTACCTCGCCATATGCCGTCGACTGGTCTAACAACGTGCTCCCAGAAACTCGTTTTGCGCATGGGACTCGATTTGGCGTATGAATGGCCTTGTGGGACTGACGACTCCTCTGCTCCAATTTGAGATTTTCAACAAATTCGCATGGATGTATGGCTTCCGGAGAAAAGAACAACTTGCAGGGGTTGGGGCAGAGGGGCTACAACCCCTCCATCGGGAACTCGGCAGAATTCTTGCAACACCCCTGGCAACTTGATGAATTAAAAAGGTGATCCGGCACAGGGTTCGGAGAGGTTACGATTCAAAATGGAGGGGTTATAAGTTCGAATCCTGCAAGGCTCACAACAATGTGTGAGGAGGGCACCTCATCAACTCCCCTGGGTCCCCCGTCTCAGGTTTCTCCCAAAAACGGAACCGAGAAGATCTTGCATCAGATTATTATAACGCAACTGTTAAAGCATCGTCTCTCGAAGTCATCCAGTTAACCCGAAACATATATCCGTGAAAACTATGTCCTGCAGTCGAGATGTTTTATTGTGGTGCACTATACAGTAAGCAAGTAAGTGTACAGTATGTGCTGGGTGTCGGTTAGTGTACTATGTTGTATTGCCTTCCCTCTCGCGGTAATCCCGCAGATACTTCCAAAACCGTTGCCCGCCAAAACCTACCAGAAGACAAAAGATGCAGAAAGTGCTTACTCATTACATGTAAAAAGTGTCAGGTGTCACTGGTTAAATATTTCTAATTAATTGTCTGAAGGAAGGTCACATTGTTCTCTTTTGATGAATCAAAAAAGCGTTGCTTAAATGGTAGGTCAAGTGTCTTTTCACCTGCCCGTTGGCCTATTTGTTCGCGACAAGCACTCCGCTTTGATTTTAGGCAACGCCGTAAGTGGGCGGCTCTAGCAGTGCCAATCTGTTCGTTTATATTCGAAAATATGGGTTCTTCATCTGAAAAGTTTGCTTCTGCCCATACCTTTCTCTCAACTGGAAGTATATTTTTAGTCTCTCCATGCCTTTGGCAGTTGTCGTGATTTAAGCTGCTTAGAAGGATTTACTTGCTTCGCCATATAATCAGCACATTTCCAACAAAGTAGGTGGGCCTAATCTCGGCCGAAAACGATTAGACGTGACTGGATTGGTACAAGGCTTAATGAAAGTCACTGATCTCTAGATCCTGAAATCATATGCAACGTCGATAGAATCTATTGCACTCCGTATTTGCTCTTGTAGCTCCCTTCAGCGCTAATGAAAGGACAACCGACTGATTCAGATGAGTCAGGTGAATTTGGAGAATTTTTTCATAGTGAAAGAAAATTCACATTATGTGCCCAGGAGAGGCCTTAGTTTCAAGCAATATGTTATTGCTTGGGATATGGAGATGCGGTGGTTGTCCTGAGTCCCCACCCACCAATGGGGTGATTTTCGATTTATTTAAAGGGTTATTATGAAAGGTGTTTCTGTTTAGTGTGATGAATGATTATTGAAAATGGCTGATGAAAAGTCAGATGATGCTGCCTCAGGCCCCCAAGTGAAGGAAGAAGTTGCAGAAAACATTGAGTTAGAAGAGAAGGAAAAAGCTGAAAAAGAACAGCTTCTTAATGAAGAAGATAAGAGCAAAGAAAAGAAGAGTCCAAGTCATAGGAGCGAAGAAGATTCTCCCATTTCAAAAGCATTTTTCCTTTCCAAATATATCACGTTTTGGTAAGTTTTCATCTTTGCTTTACTGGATACTGGATACTTTACTGGATTCCAGCATGCACAGTACAATAACCAGGCCACAACAGCAAGATGCATGAGGACTTTTATGAAAGAAAATTGCAATCTCATTTTTTGAGATTACCTCACTTTAAGTCAACCATGAGAGGTGAAGTACTCCATGACTGAAAAGATGCCTGGTATATATTTTTGATGACAAGTTTGACACCTTCAGTCACCCTTTTTACTTAGTGTTGCAGCCCCTAGTTAATGGCAGCCTCCTCCTCTTTCATGCACGGTTCATATCTCTTTAACCTATTTGATTAAATTCATCTCTGCACCCTCATTCTTAAAAGTATCCCTTTATAAGTAGCTCCCCTTCCTTGTTACCTGATCCTTCTGATCCTATCTTTCTTGGGAATGCCCTTTTACATTTGAGTTTCTTTCTAGTGGAATTGCCTGCAAGGTCTTGGGCTTACCCCCTATTAAAAGCCCTTTTCCTTTAAGTGGATAAACTAGCTAAGCTTGGTTGCACTTTGCATTGATATGTTGGGAATTGTTACTCTTTTCTTTTAACGTTATCACGGGGAAGTTTTCAATAGCAGGTGGTGATTCTATTTCTTAAGCAAACTACACAGTATTTGATTGAATAAGGAAGTCACTCTGTTAGAATCAAGCTTTGACCTGGAATTTGTGTAAATTACTGAAAGCAAGACATGTGATACGATGACCTCTATGTCACCATGAAAATGTCAAAGCTTAGTCCCACTAAGCAAGTCATATACAGAATGTTCCACATGTCATTGAATGCTGCAGATTAAAGAGTTCTGGTGTTTTAAGAGAACAATTTGTCACAGAGCTATTGCAAAAATACTTTAAAGACTTGATATTGTTTTTGCTTGCATCTCATTTCGTTTTTAATTGCTCCCTAGGTGGATGAATGAATTTTTCTCTTTGGGATACAAAAGACCACTAGAGGTGGAAGATCTTCCAAAGCCACCACATGTGGAGACTTGTTACCCTTTGAATGATAAATTTGAGAGGTATGAAGATTGACCTAGAAAAGACAACCTAAGCTAGAACACAACGTTAAGTGGCATGGAGCTTGTCAAGCAAATGTCTGTGTCCTTATTCCTGGAAGTAGGGGATCTGAAACCAATGATCCTGGGGCAGTCTGTTGTTTCATAGCATGCTCTGTTTTCAAGCAAATCACAGTGACTGAGGTATTTTACAGGAGTTTCTGCCCGGAAATAGTCTGTCACTTTGTACTTAATCAGCAAACCTGAAAAGGTTATTGGTCTTTAGATGAGTTAATGGCACAGTTGATGTTGGCGTGCTGTGGTTTTTTTGTATAAATCCGATTTGCAAGGGTCAAGGTTAGTGCCAAAGAGAGCAAGATTGAGTTTCATTGTGGCTTTCTATCCATCCAATGTCAACTCAGTCAATCAGTGATCAGCTTGTAAATAAATTGTCTGCATTGCCCAGAAAAAATTCTTGAGTTTGCTAGGTTGTCATGGGTGCTGACTGTCCGGAAATTTTGCCAAGAAATGACACCAAAAAGCTTTTTTGTAATACCTTTGTACTAGGTTGATCTTACAAATTTACCCTGTCATTGCAATATCTCATAGCATTATTTTTTACAATGCCTTGTATTCCACAGAGAGTGGGATAAAGAGTCATTGAACAGTGAGGGCAAACTGAAGGAGGATGCAAACCTTTTAAAAGTTTTCTGGAAATGTTTTGGTTGGCAGTATGCTTCATTAGGTATTCTCGTGTTTTTCAGTGTAAGTGATTCTCACTTGATACAGTTTGATAATGATTGTCAGTTTTTTTATCAGTTCTGTCTTCTATAAATTCCCTAGAAGATCTGTGCTTAATGATTGTGATAATGGTGACATGCCGTATCTACTTTGGTAATGCTGCTACTGCTACCACCAAGGGTCCAGTTCAAATCAGAATACTAATGAAAGGGAATAAAACGCTAGAAATGAAACTGACATCTGTGAAGGTGCGAGGCAGTCTTATTAGCATCCTGTACATTATGTACATTAGCCTTGCTGTGCACAACTTTCATGTAGCAGATATTTCAATGAAGTTGCCATACCACCAAACGAGAGCTTTCATAAGCCTTTGCCCTTTGAGCACACCCACGGGCTTTTAAGATTCAAAATGGACTGCGTTGCATACTTTTATTTCGAGCGTAGCAGAAACCACACACAGAGCTCTGAATTTTTTCTAGGGAAGTTGATTTTATGAGGTGGTTTCCCCTTGCTTTCCTCACCAACAGTGTTTTTATTGTGACATGTGCAGGATTCGACCTGACAAATCCTGTGTTACGAGTCTGCACACTTAAAGGATTCAACGTAGGAATGTCGCGTTTATGTGATTTTTAAGTCTAGCCATTCTGTATATTTCTTCCTCAAATGCAAGAAGTATTGATAATAATTTTTTTGAAACTTCAATTCATTAAGCATTATTAAAATCTACAATTATGCACCTCTCTAGTAGCAGGTAGTGTACAACTGGCTATCTGCTTGGATAAAATGATAAAGAAAATTAATAGCGAAAAACGGTTAACAGAAATATGAGATGATAGGAAGAAAAAAGGAATGAAATAGTTAAAAATCTATTAATTCCAGATTTGGCCACGATTCATTCCTCCTACAAAAAACGTAGTATGTGCACCTAATAGGGATGCTCACGATAATGATAATAATAATAATAATAATAATAACCACTTGAAGAGTGCTAAAATTCATACATATATTCGAAAGCGCTGATTGATTGATATCCATAAACTTTGAAAATTTGCATTGACAAAGTAGGATGTGAAATACAGAGCTCGGTGTGTGTTAGATTGATGGTCACCCAATGAAAGTAGCTCAAACACTTCGTTGGACAATTTCATTTAAATGCATTCTTGTCGATATCTACGGCCCAGGAGGGCCATTGATAGTGCATCATTTTTCAATCTTTGACTGCTCCGTAACCACTTCTGCATTCTTCTCTATTCTTACCGATCAGCTGCCATCGTCGTCGCTACATTTCAGATAATTCTTCTGCATTGTGTGGCTTCCATGTTCTCTTCATGCCCTTCTCAACTTTTCCACCGCATCCCTTGGTCCACCTTCTCTTCTCAACACACGCCCCAAAGATCTCTATCTCATTTCAGGCACTTTCTCAGTGATCGGGTCTCGTTTGAATTTTTAATATACTTTTCTATAATGTATAATTAGTTTTCCCTCAACGTCGTTTATGTTTGTCCATGTGTCGGTGAAGTTTTGTTAACATGGGCATGCAAAATATTACGCATTACAAAACTGCTAAGTCAAGTTACTTAAGCATATTATCGATATAACTCAGAATGCCTCATTGTAACCAAAGTTTCGTCTCCCTTTTCAACAGGAGGGCCTTCGTATAGTTCAGCCTATTTTCCTTGGTTTGCTTGTCAGATATTTTGAGCCTGATTCTCCTGTTACCCGGACTGAGGCGTACCTGTATGCTTTGGCAATGCTGCTATGCTCCCTTGGGATAACATTGAATAACATACCGCTGAATTTCATGAGACAGCGTATTGGCATGCGAGCAAGGATTGCCGCAACTACCTTAGTGTATAAGAAGGTAGGTCCTGTTAGACTCTTTTGATCGTTCTGTACGCTGCGCAGGGATGTTGCCAGTTTTGAATTGAATTAAAAGTCAATTGGATAGATTGTTGGAAAGGGTTGCTGGGAGCGTCGTTAAGAAATCCACCAACACACGGCAAAGTACACCAGGATGACGCTTCAACTCGCGAAGTTGACGTCTTCTTTACCTGTTCCGGACAGGAGTGCATTACGTAAGGGATATCTAGAGGGATTTCGGGACAGAATAGAAACTGCTGCAACAAAATAGCTTCTTGCCGTTCACTTATAGCGTGATATATTGGTTCCTTTGTGTAAGTGCCACTGTGTGCCGCGCGACAAAGAGATAACTGGAAAAACCTCTATATTCCCGCAAAAGTTTCGCAGCTCTGTCTTTAGCTTGTACTTCCCACACAATCAATTTTTCTTTGCAGAAACTTTGCTGTTAACGTAGAATGATTTCAACTTTGTTATCTTCATGTCATTGTACACAGGTTTTGCGGCTCAGCAACGCTGCCCTGGCGAAAACAACAACGGGCTACATTGTCAATCTCGTGTCTTCAGATGCGCAAAAGCTGGACTTCGTGAGTTGTTTTATCAAGCTGTTCCTACAGTGGTTAAGGCATACGTAGTCAGAAACGAATGAAGGATGCAATCTCGTGATGACTTGCGGGTCGTGGGGACTGTATATATATATCACATAGAGGGTGCTGTTTTCACCACCATATGGTGCTCTATCTGTCTATAGTCTGTCTGACGAGTGCCTTCGCACGAAACTCAGAGTAACAGAGAATCGGTCTTTTCCTTTTCTGCATTTCTGCTATCAACGCTCTGTACTTTGTACATAGAGCACCATATGGTGGTGAAGACAGCACCCTCTATGTGATATATATACATATATATATATGTATAAATATATATTTATACAGATGTGTTTATATATACTCATATATATGATTGCTAATATTTTCTTTGTGTTCTTTGCAGGCATGCTTTTTCTTGCATTACCTTATCCTGGGACCAATAGAGGTAGCAGTAGTTGCCTACTTTTTATACGCTCAAATAGGATGGCCTAGTTTTGTGGGCATCGGTCTGTTGTTGCTGCTTGCTCCTGCGCAGATGTTCATGGGAAGGCTGCTGATGAGATTTAGGTATTGTCACCGTATTCTCTATTTCTTTCTAATCGCTATTGTACATGTGGAAAGACTTGAAAGGGTTGAAGCATTTCATGTGGTCTGCTTCCTGCAATTTTGCATCCTTTACGTCTTAATATCAGTACGAAATTCCGTCTTGATTTTGCGCTGCATTGCTTATCTACTCTTTCACTTAAACACTCTTTCATCTATCTTCTCTCCAGTGACTTATCTAGTGCCAGAGTGTAGCGGTTAAGCATGAAGACTCGTAACTCTAGGGTTGTGAGTCTGAATCCAGCGTATGTCACAATAGAAGCACCATTGAGTAAGAAGGCAATAGGAAGCCACCTCATAGAAACCCGCTCTCCTTGAAGAAATTGGAGCCCAGCATTTAGTTTCTGCTGTCCTCGGCATTGGTCGTCATAGGCAGGAAATCTGCTGACATGCTGTCTTCATACCACATTCATATCTTGCAGTAGATGAATCTTTGTTAGAGCCGCTTTTTGAGCCCCAACACTGTCATAAGTGACAGAAATTTTTTCTATTCTATAGCTGATCTAGGGCTCATTTGAGTTGATAGCGTCCAAATAGTCTTGTGTGTATTTTGCCAAAAGTTTTTGCATTGGCAAATTCTTGTCTGTGCTTGGTTCTCTTGGTACTTGCTGGTAGCTCAGTCGAAAGAGCGTTCGCCTACTAATAGGTTCGATACCGGTCCTCGCCTACTCTGGGTATGAGTACCAAAGCTTGATCGTAGCTCTCCAAAGTAGGAGTAGTATTTGTAGCAGTTTTTTAAATAGTAGTAGCAGTAGTATTTGTAGTAGTTTTTGAAATAGTAGTAGTTGTAGTAGTAGTAGTAGAAGTATTATTATTATTAGTAGTAGTAGTAGTAGTAGTAGTAGTAGTAGTAGTAGTAGTAGTAGTAGTAGTAGTAGAAGTATAATTATTAGTAGTAGTAGCAATTTTTTAGTAGTAGCAGTAGTAGTAGTAATAGTATTCGTAGTAGTAGATGTAGAAGTGGTAATGGTGTTGTTAGTTGTAGAATAAGTTCCATGAATTTTTTTCCGAAATTCTTTGACAACACTTTGACTCTGATTTCTTCCATATCTGATTCTTAGACGAAAGATTATGAAATGCACAGATGAAAGGGTGAAAATAATGAACGAAGTTATTTCTGGCATGAAAGTGATAAAGCTGTATACTTGGGAAGAGTCTTTTTCAGAGCTCATTGGGAAAATTCGAGCGTAAGTTTGAAGTTATGCTAGTAATCTAAAGTCGTTGCCACAGGTGAAATCACTGCCAAGTCTTAGCCTGGTCGTGAGCTTCCATAATTTCCCTTACTAATGAGCTTAGACGTAGGGCTTGAATATACTGGAAAATTGATGGAATCAATGCCCAGTTTGTAATCGGTTGTAGATTTTCACTGCACCGCTAAGCATACTCATTCAGATCTTTGCATAAGTGGCTGGAAGCAAGATTGCGTTTTGACTCTCAGTTAAGTTTGCCATGAAGGGTCCCGTGAGCAGTTTTGCTTTGATCACTGATTGATGCATCTTTCTCAAGAGTGGTAAGAGCGAACGATAACCGACACCGAAGCGTTGTTTCCGCTTTGTGAGGTCGTCTTCCTATCTCTCGCTTGCATCGAAGGAAGTTGTAAGCACTCAGCCTTGAAAGGGAGACTTTGTCACGCAATTAGTTTCGTCGTCATTCTCAACATCGTCCTTTTCCTTCGCTGAAGGTGGCATTTGTTAATCATTGCGTTTCAAGTATCGAGTGCATCTTGCTAGATCGAGTTTTCGCATTACCCAATATGACAAAGTCGATGGCTCGTACTGATGCACGCAGTCTTGATTGTGCATATTATTCTGCCTTACTGATTCTGCCAATCCGTTGTTTTGCAGGAATGAAGTGAAAGCCATCTTAAAATTGTCATATCTTCGTGCTGGTTTCATGTCGTTCTTCTTCAGCTCCTCCGCGTTCATTAGCTTCTGCACATTTATGACGTACGTGCTCAGCGGCCACTACCTCACTGCACAGAAGGTCTTTACGTGCATCGCCCTGTTCAACTCAGCTCGAATTGTCATGACTCTGTATTTCCCCATTGGTATAACGCTGCTCAACGAAGCAAGAGTATCGATCGAGAGAATGCGGGTAAGTTTCCCTCACTTCTCGAAAGATCTCCGCAATACTGCTAAGCTGAAAGCTCTTTTTTCACATAACCTTCTCGATCTTCACCCACTATTAGGAGATCGCAATATCTCCAAACATTCAATTATTGTGTGAAAATGTTCTAGTTCGCAATAGAAATCTCTACAAAGTAAGTATTCGGAGCAAAATGGAACCCAATGCCCCAACCAAGTTAAACTCGAACTGGTGGCCATAATTTCACGTGCTCGAGTGCGCTGCTTATTAAAAAGGCTCTTTTCTTCGCACGCTTTTTTCGCGCGGTTTTTTGCTACAATCTCTTTGAAAAATATTATTTAGTAGCACCCTGTTTTGAGCTTTATCTTAGCGCTTAAAAATTTTCAGGAATGAGAGGTGTGTCTTTCTAGTAATGCATCGATGCGTCATTGTTGTTGTCGAATCGTGCGTAGTACTTATTTGTGACAACATGACACAGAAAGCTTGAACCTTGTAGGGCAGGAGTGGGCAAACTATGGCCAGCGGGCTACATGCGGCCCGCCGAAGGCTTTCTTGTGGCCCGCCAATAACTTTTATCCAGCAAAACAGCTCTCCCGTTATTCTCATTTTCTAATCGCTTGATACCGTATCAACGCATTATAAAGATTTAAAGCGTTACCATACTGAGGATGGATTATGTTTTCAAAAGATTTAAGCATATTTTTCATTTTTATTGCGTGACAATCTAATTTTGAAAAATCCTTGCCAACATTCTGTGCGGCCCTTTAAAACTTAAAATTTGTGACTGCGGCCCTTCTGCTGAAAAGTTTGCCCACGCCTGTTACAAGGCATTGTTGTTATGTGATATTGACGTGACCCGTGTTCGAATGGGATTATGAATGGCTCGTTGACTTGAGGAAGGTAAACATGGACGGACGACATCTAATTTGAGCACTTGTTATCAATGCTTTTATTTGAAGCGTCAATAGCAATTCGGTAGAGTGCCTCTATGGCGTGCAAGGCCAAGCTCAAGACAGTTGACCATTGAAATGCTACCGTTGCAAAGATTTCATAGGTTTCCGCCTCTTGTCTTTTCTCCTGGCCTAAGATGGATGGTCATTCAGTTGTGTCAGTGCACTTTGGCACAGGCTGCCATCTATCAATGGCTTTCTCCATTTGCAAACAATTGCTCGTTTTACTCACACTTACTCTCTGTTTTTGTTTTCATTCTAAGCTTCGCTGTTAAGGCTACCAAAGCCAGCACGTGCAGTGTTGCATTTACCTCTGCAAACGGCGTCTTACAGATTCATTATACTTTATACTAAACAATATATACGATTTCACAATAATATATATTCAATATATACAAGGGAAGGAGCCAACCATATTCCAGATTGATAATTATAATATCAATAATCTTGATATCCGTTTTAAAATTTATATGTACCGTAGATCGTTCTCGATTACTTTTCGGTGATTTTCCATTTTTGTTTGACTCATTCAATTGATTTTCATTGCTTTAACTATTTCCTTTAGATGCGTTAAATGTTTCAAAAAGGAATTGACAAAATTTGTGCGATTACACTATTTTTTATTTTTAACCGACCTTTTTGATTGGAGGATGCAACTTCTAATGAAAATTAAGATAATTCCATAAACGGTCCCATAAGTTGCAAAGGCGTCACTCCTTTGCCTGCTTTCATTCTGCTAGACCTGTGTGATTCTTTCAGGGGTTATCTTGATGGCATCTAATGTATTGTAAGCTGACTGAATTGCCTTGTATTAAGAAAGAAAGAATTATTAAGCGTGTTTTTTGTCACTCGGTACGTGGATTGTAACTTCCCCATATAGCGGGCGCGGTTTATGATGGAAACTCATTTTCATAAATAACGTTTACAGATTTACAATATTACATTATAACGAAAGTTTATCTTGACTACCGCTCTCCAAAAAAAGGCATGGTAGTCAACCTTTCATGCCCTCAAAAATGAAGCTTCAAAATGTTAAGAGTTCTGGATTCGTCCAATCCTTGATAATGATGATAATAATAATAACAATAAAATGCATTTATATTGCGCCATTTATCTGCACGACTCAAGACGCATTACATAACATTACATAAAAAATGTTTACAATTCAATATTAAAAATGAATGAGTTTTAGGAAGTATAATAGAAGCTATTTAAAATATTCTTCAAACAGCAATTGTGTCTTTAGTTTACACTTGAAAAAGTCTGTCTGAAGAGCCCGTTGCTCGCAGTGCATATGGCAGTCTATTCCAAAGACGAGGAGTATAGCAATGACTTGTTTACGATGCAGACACTGGCATTCTTTGTGTTACGAACAACAAGCGAGAACAATAGCCGTGTTCGTACAAAGTCTATTGTGTATGAATTTTCACGAGAATTATGGGGATGTTTACAGTTTGGGGTAGACATTTTGAGTTATTCTTGACGGAGCAAAACAAAGGTGTTTTTCTGAGCGGATCTTATAGCGAAAATATTAGGCCAATTAGTCAACTTATTGCACCTAGGTACTGAGGGTAAGTATTAAAAGGAGAAACAGTTGCAAAAGCACGATCACCAGTTGTTAAAAGTTTCCATCTTGATGTTTTAAGAATAAGATTATCACGAGCAGATCTTGAGTCAAGGTTCCGGCCCTTTTCTCATTCGTGTGATTGCCTTTTTAGTGTAATACTGAATTGAACATTGCCTCTTTTTACGACGCCCTTAGATCTACACAGTATCAGTGCTTTGATTTTTTTTTAATGCATGATTTTGCATCAGTCAATTTTGCAATCCGATGCAGGTCTACTTTGACTGAGACTGCACGCATTCCAATGACATGGTATCATATGATCTAGTGACAGTAGAATTTTTCGTCATTAAATGCGTCCAAGATAAAGCTCTTGTTGCTAAACTGCAAATTTTTGGTCTCCACCACCCCCTCCCCCGTTAACTGAATTGGTACCTTTTTCTCAGATAGGTCGATTGCCATCAGGGTTGACGGCTTTCTCTTTATTCCTCATTCAATCAGTGCTGGTGCACCCCAGGGCTCTTTTCCTCTGCCTATACTATTCATTCTCCTTATAATTAACACGTTTCCCTCTGTCTTCTAACATCCATTCTTTCCCTGATTATGTTTGTCTATGTGCATCTTTTCCATTATACTCACAACACAATCCCTGCGTTAACACAGAGGATTCTTCCCCTCTGGCTTCTCTCTAAATTGATTAACCGATACTTTCATAAACTATTTTCATCTAATGAGTTGCTGAGGGCTGACGGCTGGGGGTTTTATGGCCAGTATCCCTTCCTGTCGCGAGTCTACCCAAAATCGACTGGCTCGGAGCCATATCCAGACGTCACAGACTTGTGACCGCCAGAGACTGTATTAAATGTTGTAAATCATTTGTAATTTGTTGATACAGAGGCTGTTGTTTATGGATGACTTAGTCAAACCTGGACAGACAAATTTGCGACCAAAACCTGAGGATTGCGGGGTTAAAATCAAAGATCTCACTGCATCTTGGACTGAGGTACGTTTTTACGAATCTGATGAGCCACGGACGTCAGCCTGTTACTTGTAAAATGGGAGCACAATGCATTATGGTGTTCGGAAAAGAGGAGGGGAGGCTAACCCTGGAATGTTGGCCTGATGTTGTGAAGTTAAAAGCTGATCTGCTAGCCATCGGAAGTCGATTATTCTTCATTGTATTCTTACTGTGTTCGAGAATGTATCGGAATCGTACTTGCGACGCGAGACTCACCTAAGCAACTTCAAGTCGGCGAATTGATTTCCGCAAAAATGATTGATTTGACCAATTTTCTTTCGACTTACCTTTCAGGACTCGACTACACTTGAAGACATCAGCATGGAAGTTGAAGCTGTATGTTGATGCTTGTTCTATGTAACTGGAATTTTCGTTTTCATCCCCATTAGTCAGATTTATCAGTTGAAATCAGCAAAGATATTTTGCGTTCCATCAAAATTTGCAATTTGTTCATGGTTTGATTTAAATGGTAAGAGCTGCATGTGTCTATTGCAACGGTTTGAAATGGAGTGGAATCTTACCTTCGAAACGACCACCTTATTAGAGAATTACCTCTCTGAGCGACGACATTTTGAGGTAGCCTGATCTGTTTCCCTTCCCGTCAAATTTTGCCCGTTGCTTTACGCCAGGTGTCCGTTAGCTGCAAGGTGGACAGCTGCGATGTATCCGGAAACATCCCCAAGCGCGAGTCGTCCATAATCTATCGGAAGTTAAAATTACTTCTTCGTTTGACTGTGTATTGATTCGAGCGTCGTGGCCAAGACCCTTATCGCTGTGGTCTTTTCACTTTTGTAAGGTGTCGCTTCATTAATGGAACAACTTCATTCTGACACAGACCGTTTATGTGCTCGTTTTTCTGGACCGAGCCGTCCTTTGACGTTTTTCCTGAATGCAATCGTGTCATTTACAGGGAAAGCTTTGCGCTGTCGTTGGGCCCGTTGGATGTGGAAAGGTATGCAATTCTAGAGTATTGAAGTCAGTTTCCTCACTTTTTGCGTTGTTGCCAGTTAGTAATTCGTTGGATGCCTCGGCTGATGCTCTCGTCTTACTGATTATCGAAACAATGTGTTTATTTCGAAATTTATGTGTGTTTTTTAGTCTTCATTGCTAATGGCTGCTCTTGGTGAGCTCCCATCATCGAAGGGTAACGCGCAAGTAAGAGGCAAGGTATCCTACTCCTCACAAGAGCCATGGGTCTTCAACGGATCTTTGAAGTACAACATCACGTTTGGGCAGGAGTTTGACGAAGAGAAATATCATAAAGTCATCCGCGTTTGTGCGCTTGAGCGAGTAAGTATGATGTGTCTGTTCTTTGCTAGAAAAGTCAGCTGAGACGTCAAAGATTTCTTCTAAAGTCAGCCCCATTGCGCAATCGTAGTTATAATAATAATAATAATAATGCTATAAGAATTTGTATACAGGAATAACCTATCACCATGTCAAGCATGCTGTTATCATTAGGGTGCTATTTTTGATGCTGATTTAGCACTTACTCGTTTCGCTCGGAATCCTCTTTTTCACACTTTTTCACTGATTTCAAGAACATTCGTTGGTTGCAGCACGTGTTGATCTTTGATTAAGTCTTAACCTTGATTTGGCATTGAACCCTACACGTGGACCACTTGCTTCAGATAGGCAAAAATTCATTGCCAAACAGCGTATTGTTTTTGGTCCATAGAATCTCCCAATGACTGCCAAGCTATGTCGTCTACAAGTCTTTCGTCACGCGTGCGAGGAATTTTTTTGCCGAAGAAAGCTTTCATTTTCTGCTGACAGAATTTCGCTGTCGGTTCTTTTAGAGAATGTTTTGCCAGATTATTTGCTAGTCGCACAGATAGTGCTTCTGAATAGCTTTGATCACCAGGTATCATTCATACTTCTGTATCTTTCCTTAACTACTGTTACTTACTACTAAACGTTCTCGGTAGTTCTAAGTTGGGCATTATTTGTTAATGGAATCGATTGATTTCGTAACAGGACATCGAATTGCTACCCGAAGGTGACATGACGCTGGTTGGAGAGAGAGGCGTGTCTCTGAGTGGAGGCCAGAGAGCAAGAGTCAACCTGGCAAGGTACATAAGTCATTCATTGTCATCTTGACTTGCATGTTCTCGATATGTTGAAACGCATGTCATCCGCATACTAATCTGATATTGATATTGTTTATGCTTTCATATTAAGTGTGCAGACAACGTAAAAATGTGACAAGGCAGTGTCATAGAAAGCACACACAGTAACCTGCGACCCAAAAGTTTCACGTAGAGATGGAAACATTCGTGCATTTTGATCTTTGGATGCATGGAGCAATCACCACACCTCTAGATCCAATTGTTTATAATTCCTTTTCTACGAATACCAAATCTCAGCCAATATTGTGAAACCTCGGGATTTTTTAGATAGCGAATTGTCATACCTGTGATTACCCCGTTCATTGAGAAGTCGATTGTAGTCAAGTGTTTCATAAGGTAGTCAATTGTGTCCATCCCATTTAGACTTTGAACCATGGTTTCGTATGTGTTAAAGACATCCGATCCCCTTCTTGGAAGAAGGAAATTTATCACTGCTGGAAAAAGATGTACGCAATCCTCGTTTCAATTTCTGACCTCGTGTGTAGCAGGTCACACCACATTGCTGCACATGTGCTGATTTCTCATAGCAGTATAGAGGAATCGACGCGACGTGACGCAATCCCTTTCTGAATGAATGTTTTGTTATGCAACAGTTCATTCAACGTTGCATCTAATGGGGTGAACGTATGTACGTATTGCCATTTCGTCCGACACTCATCAGAGTTTGAAATAGCTGGTAATTACCGAAACAACACTAAGAAGTGTGTACCCATTCGCGGGTCGCAGCGCATGAATGTGAGCGATCGAAGCAATCACCCAACAAATCGCTTACATCACTCCCTTTCGATCGCAGTGTTTTGGCAAAGCAACTACGTCACAACTGCTGCATCTATCCATCGGAGGATCGGTGAATTTTTCGGTATTTTACAGAATCTGATGAATCCTTGGCAGAAGTTATCAGTCGCGTGTAATCCTGTTAGCTTGCGATGTCTAAATCTATGTGGATTTAAGGCTGAAGCAAATCAGTCGAAAGGACGAAGCTCGTGCCTCATATCAATGATTAAGATTAATTTTATTGGAAAGGGTGGATTTTTCTGATGAATTTGAAGTAATGCACAGATGTAGAGGGAGCAGAATGGATAAACTAATGAAGGAATTAATGAATGAATGAATGAATGAATGAATGGATGAATGGATGAATGAATGATACATTCGACAAAAATCTTCATTGCTGTATCAAAGTTAGCTTAGAGGCTAATTGGAAACACAGAGAATAGGTATAGAAAGTTAAGTTAGATATTAGTATGCAATGATACATTTGAAAATTATAGCGATAATGACATTGATATACAATTGTACACTTGACCAACTAAGATATGTTGCAAAACACAGTTGAAAAGATTTAAATACTTAAACATATCAAATGCTTATCGAAGTAAATGAGTTTTGAAGGTTGATTTGAATTTTTGAATATTATTGAAATAGATTGAATGAATATGTAAATTGTGCGCAGCTCTCGTTACTTCTGATGACTTCTTTTTTCAGAGCTGTTTACAATGACGCAGATGTCTACATAATGGACGACCCCCTAAGTGCTGTTGATGCAAGTGTTGGACGCCATCTTTTTAACGAGTGAGAATCGCGGCAGTTGCTGCCTATCTTTAACGTTGATTATTCAGTTGATTTCCTTTGGTTGGTCCCATCATTCGAAAGCGTTGACTTTTTCCAGTTACAGAAAGAGGGAGAGTTTCTCGAAAGCTTTTATACAAAAAGCGATTAAGAAGGTAAAGAAGGTTACGCCAAAATCTTCGAGAATTTTTATCTTGAAAGGTACATCATGCAAGGACATAACATTTGCGTGTGGTCAGACTTTGCTTTTGAAGGAATCTGTCTGCAGTCACAGTAAATGAATGGCAACGATTTTAAGTATTAAATTGTTGTTCTTGTGTGAAATACTGTCATTTAAGGGAGACTTCTTTCACAGACATAAAGAGGTCTTTAACTATACGCTGCATGTCCAATATAGTTCTCGTTTACTCAATAATTGTATCGACAGTTGGCGAAAGTCCACATGAATTCTTTTGAATCGCGATGTATTTCGACTATACTTTGAACTTCTCTCAAGATTGCATTTGTAGATGGTTACATTGTCATTTCGAATCTGTTATGCTTTGACGCTATTGATGTACTTCTGATGTTAATCGTAGTACATAATCTGTTTGCCAGATGCATAATGGGTTATCTTGCTGACAAGCCACGCATTCTCGTAACGCATCAGTTGCAGTATCTTACGGATGCAGACAATATAATTGCACTGTCAGAGGTGAAGCACTTTTTTAAGTTTGCAAAGACTAGTATTTTTGGTCATGTGCCGAATAATTTTTGTTCTCTGAGTTGCCCGTGTATTTTTAATGAAGTGTATCTTGTAATGAAACGCCCTTTCACCAGTTGAAGCAACGAAACCAATCACAGAAGTTCTTGGCTGTAACATCATACTTTGTGTAATTCATATCTCGGAACTAGGATTTATACATAACTAGTGCGTCATTTTGAAGGACTGGCCCATTTCATATCTTTTAAATAGTCTTAGAATTCTCGCTTCTGTCAGTTTTTGATGTACTGAACCAACTTTAAACCAAATTATTATCAGGGAAAGTGCATTGGTCAAGGGACTTTCGCCCAACTTGTTGACATGGGAATCGATTTCATGTCACTGTTGCCAACTGAGGAAGATGCTGATTCAGCCATCGAAAGCGATACAGAGCCTCCTTTTGAGGTGAGGAAAAGGCGTTTCAGTCAACAGCTGATGTGCGTTGGTGACGAGATTAAGCCTCGATCGGCTACATTCAGGAGACAAGAAAGTCTTTTTGTGGAAGAAAACAGAATGCAGTCTGAACTTAGCATTGCAGCTGAAGCGCAGCAAGTGGAGGTTTATGTAAGTACTTTGCACCAATGTATCAGTACGTGAACACACACACACACACACACACACACACACACACACACACACACACACACACACACACACACACACACACACACACACACACACACACACACACACACACACACACACACATACACACATACACACATACACTTAAACGAGGCAATTGAATCTTTTTAATCGATTCTTCGTTTAGATATCAACGCAGAAAGCACCCAACAGATACCCCTGGATATGATTTGAAGCATTTCATTGCAAGCTAGAGCATTTTTGCTGTGGGGAGGAACGTATGTTGGAAGACTAACAGTATTGTCTCAAAAACAAGGAAAGTATAGTTTACATTAGCAGAGAGGCTTTGGCGAAAATACTTCGCTGAAAGAATATCATTTTCTTAATTCAAGGATGAAGACAATATTCCGAAAGAAACTAAAATGGCTGGTGCAGTTGGCCTAAAGACGTACACGAATTTCTTCAAGGCTGGTTATGGTTCAGTGGTATGGTGCGGCGTGCTGCTCCTGTTTGCCTTTGCACAAGCTATTTATCTATGTGCTGACTGGTGGCTGTCATATTGGTATGTTTAAGCTGTTCGTCAGCATTAGCCTCTGCCTCTCTGCAGCTAAGAACAATCTTCATGATTGTTTCCTGAGGTGACAGTTGATGAATAGACCTTTGGGAGTAAATATCATGAGCTAATCTTTACCAAATGAAGATCAATCGTTGCATCCTCCTCTGTATTCTTCTTAATTTGCTTTACTAAAAGAAAGGTTGCCAGTAGAATTTTATTATTGAGTTCGATTCGTGTATTTCCCATTGATATCTTCGTTTCTTTGGTAATGTACATTAACGAATAGCTTTCTAGATGTGGGGCAGCCGTAGCATAGTGGACAGCGTGCTCGAAAGGAAACAGAAGGTACGCGGTTCGAATACCGTTATCACCGTCAGCGGTGCCAGGATAGAAATTAAACCTTCATCCCCACATGGTTCAGTGAAACTCTATTCCTCGAAGGAAGCATTTTCCTTCCCAGGGGAACATTTGGAATTTAGAACGGGATTTTTAAAGATCTATTACAGCCTGTGTTAAAGTTGTATGCTCGCAGCCACCTGAAATTCTCATAAGAAATATCAAGCTGCCGAATCTGAGTCACTATGCTTTTTTCTCTCAATTTTCCTACAACTATTTCAAATTATTTCCATTTAGGTCAAACATTGAAGGGAAATACTATTACACTCGCAACGAGGCCGACAAGAATCCCAACCGCACACGTGATCTGGCAATTTATGCTGTTCTCGTTGTTACCCTGTTGATCCTTGGATTGTCACGTGCTTTCCTTTTCTTCCGAGTCGTACTCGAGTCATCTAAAAGCCTTCATGGGAAGATGTTTAATGCTGTCATCAGAGCGCCAATATATTTTTTCGATACGAACTCAATAGGTGCGAGAACTAAAAGCTTTTTCAAATCAACGTATTTCTTCTAGTAGTGTATCCTAATGTAGATACTACCGAAGATGGCCCGTCCAGTATTTCTTATCTCCGTATTAAGAATGAGTACCTCGCATGCTTCCCTTACATTTTTTGCGGAGGAAAGTTCTCATTCTCTCTCTCTCTCTCTCTCTCTCTCTCTCTCTCTCTCTCTCTCTCTCTCTCTCTCTCTCTCTCTCTCTCTCTCTCTCTCTCTCTCTCTCTCTCTCTCTCTCTCTCTCTCTCTCTCTCTAGCCTCTCTCTAGACTCTCTCTCTCTAACATCTCTCTCTCTCTCTCTCTCTCTCTCAGAGTCTCTCTCTCAGAGTCTCTCTCTCAGAGTCTCTCTCTCAGAGTCTCTCCTCTCTCCCTCGTCACTGCCACATGCCAATGGGGTTTCTGATGTTTCCTTTTCTTTCAGGTCGAATCTTGAATCGCTTTTCAAAGGACATGAATCTGGTTGATGATATGCTCTCATTCCAATTATTCGATTTCCTGCAGGTATTTTTAAAAACTTCTCCTTCTTTGTCATGCTGAAATCTTTCCTGTTAATTAGTCTACAAACTATATGGAAGCTAGCTTACCGCAGATGTCATTGAAAGTCTTTGAAACTGCTACAAGAAACGTTATATTTTTTTCGTTTAGGCCTCATAATGATATCGCCTTAAATCTTCATAAACATTGCATTATTTGGACTTACGAATCATTGGATGGAGACGGGGAACTTCTTGTCACATCTTTAGGGTTAGGTCAGGACAGAAATTATGATATGTTCTACAACAGTGAAAAGTGAGGAAGTTTCTATTATGATTCCACCAAGTATCCGAGGGTAGATTTTTGGACACTGAGAAGCTTATTGCATGTGAAGCAGTATTGAGCTTCTTCCTCTAGATGTTCCCACACCTCGTGGCTCTTACGCCTGGAATTACACACAGCTAACAACTCCTCACTCTAAGTGAAGGTTTAGCTGAGGGTAGATTCGAACCGCACTGATCATAGGCCTAATGCGCAAGAATCTTACCACGGTGTCATCCTCGCACATATAATGTAGTGTTCTAATAATCCAACCGCAGACCTGTAGCGAAGAAGAATTGAGATATTGCAATATATTTATTTGTTATAAAGACGAACATAAGAGTTTTTATTTATTTTTAAGCTGTTTCACGACAAGCATGGTGCTGTGGTATAGTGGTTAAGCGTGCGGGCTCTTAAGGCAGGGGTTATGAGTTCCAATCCTGCACGTGTCGCAATGAAGCACCATTTGCGAGGAAGACAACGGGAAGGCACCCCATGAATATCCAATTCTCTAGCATGAACTCAGAGCCCTGCCTGTGGTGTCTGCTAAGCTCGAAGTCGAGTATGCAATGCAGTTTTTATTTCATACGAGAAGCAAACATTAAAGCTAGCAGCTCTGCAGAATTCCACCTTTACTAAAGGTCTGGAGACTTCGGCTATTGCACGTAAACATCTATGCTCTTTTCTTTCGTAGACTGGACTGGTTGTCACCGGGATTTTGGTTCTGGTAGCTTCTAGCAACCCAATTGTTTTTGCTGTGGTTATACCTCTAATCATTGGGTTCTTCTTTCTTCGACGTTATTACATCAGAACAGCAAGAGAAGTTAAAAGAATTGAAGGCCTGTGTGAGTGATTGTTGTTGTGAATAGCGATTCATCAAAATTATGTTGACATTTGAAAACATGCCAGTTGGAAATGATACCGAATCTCACTCATAATTGATATGACTTTAGCTGAAAGGGCGATTTACTTGTTTTTTGTACACAGACTGGACGAAAAGTTTTCTATAATTGATCACTCTCTTTGCAGCTCACCTCAAAAACTTTTGGCAGCACAGCCACTACAGCCTCAACTAGAGCTTCCTTCCTAGATTTTTTTCCCCTTTTTTTCTAGTGATTTATGTTGGAGAAAGGCCACGGTGGCCTATACAATGCCTCAACAAAGGAAGAAGGAAGAAAACAAAAGGCTAAGAGGAGAGAGAGATCAGATCTAGTTTATTGATCTTGGATTTGAAAGATGGTAAGTTGTAAGATTCAGGAAAGTAAGAGGAAGGCAAGACGTTCCATAAGTTGCATGTTCTAGGAATGAATGATGATTTGTGGGACAGAGTTCGTGGATTAGGCAGTGAGGACATTGCAAGCACATGCGCAATTAGGAAAACGAGGCAATTACTTAAGACTGTATTCACAATGGTTCTCTTTTGAATAATTATTGTATTCAAGAGAGGACATCAGATTGAGCAGGAAACTTTCTTATGTGGAAAAATCGGTTGCGGCCGAAACGATTTCGAGGAAATTTGGTCTGTTAAGGCTGTTTTCGTATCAAAACCATTTTAAGGTCCCATCGTGGGAAAATCTCAATTTATGGCAGTAGTGCTCAGCTTTGCCATTTTCACCCATTGCATTTCTAGACATGGTCTAGTCATACATCTCGTTGCTTCGTTCTCATTATGTAGTAATTCAAGTGGTATGTGGTATCAGAAACATAGCTGCAGTTACGAGGGTTGTTTGAAAATTCATCTTCTATTTGTATTTCAGTGCGAAGTCCCATATATGGTCATGTGTCGACGACTCTGCTTGGCTTGCCAACCATTCGTGCGTTCTCAGCTCAGCCCATGTTCACCGATTTGTTTTTCAAAGCACAAGATGATCACACGAGGTCGTGGTTCGCGTTCTTGTCCTGTGCAGGATGGCTTGGATTCCGCCTCGAGCTCCTCTGCTTATTTTTCATCGGATTTGTTGTTTTCATCTGCATCGCAGTCGCTGGTATAGGTATGAGCCATATCAAATACCTCTTCCATAGGCTTCCTCTCCTGCGATTAAAGTCTCCGTTACTTGGGATCCACGTGTCCATGACATTTCGGCCTGGATTTTTACAGCGAAATGCTCTCCTTGCCACCAGTTTCTTATCGTCGCCTTTAAGACAAGCAAGTATACGCTGGTCTTCTCTTCCCATGCAGAAATAGACGTGATCAGTACGTCATCTTCCATTTCATTCGAGTATTTTCACATATTAAATCTTCTGTTAGTCATGGCGTATGCATGTCCTTTCACCTATATAGTGCTTCTGTTACAATTTACTGTTCTGGATTTTCCATGTCTATATAGTACCGTGGCGCAGTGGTTAAACATGCGGACTCTCAATACAGGGGTTGTCAGTTCGATTCCTCTTTGTGTCACTTTTAAAACGCCGTTGGCGAGGAAGGCAACGGGAAACCACCTCATGAATTCCACCTCCCTAGAAAAAACTCAGAGCCCTGTCTCTGGTTTCTGCTAAGCTCGAAATCGAGTATGCAACGCAAGCACATCACAGTATGATATAATCTATACATATCAGTCAACATGTAAATGAGAAATGTATCGTTTTTGTATCGAATCTAGAAATGTCGTTTAATTCAGTGCGAAGATTGAGTTTCTTTTTGGCTAAGGAATGATATGTTCCCTTCTGTGCGAATTCAGTGCGCATTAGAACCCTCTTACCGACACACGTGGAACCTATGTTGAGGATCTTTTAAATATACATCCACTGCCCAAAGGCTGCTTTTCTGAAGACGACATAATTTGGGCGAAGTGATCGTTGTGATGTCTGGCGTGTCTGTTTTTAAGATGCAAGCCACAGAATTTTACCTTGTCTTGGGTCACCAAAATCTAGTGCAATTAGATATTTTGCATCTTTTCATGATCTTGCGGTGCATAGCAGTATTCTTGTTGCTTTTTCCTCATGATTTTTATCAGAATATATTTTAGCGATATCTTTGAATTGCTTTTCTTGTGTTCAATAAGATAGTGCCCATCGTTCATTGCCTATCGTTATGTTCCTTGCGATTTTTACAGATACAATGGACTCCATGGTCTTGTTCGGCAGCGCTGAATCCTTATCGTGATTCCACTTTAGAGCATTTGCCGGCGAATTTTCCCCGCCAGACCTTGTTTGGAAGACGCCAGTCTGTAGGACGTAAGACCTCTTACACCAGGGGTGTCCAAACTTTTTAAAAATAGGGCCAGATTTTATATTGTAAAATTTTGAGGGGCCAACCTTGGCGGATTTTTTTTACATAGGGCAACAATATATTCAAACAAATTTCAACAAGCCATTTTGTGTTTCACATTTGCTTGTTTATTTCAATCTTTTTACCTATATACTCTATGACAGAGGCTGCAGGCCGGATGAATTTGACCAAGGGCGGCGAGCCGGACTTTGGACGCCTCTGTCTTTGACGATGCTAACTTATGTCACCCCCATCCACACTCTTCATTGCTAATGATTATTTTCCACAGTCCCAGGTTTATCGGGTGGTGCTGTCGGTCTGATCTTGGCGTACACACTCAATATATCAGGAGTATTCCAACAGTGTGTAAGGCAAAGTACAGAAGTCGAAAATCAGGTAATGGCATATTTAGTCTTAATTGACATTTTGATGTATTAGGTCTTTCGGATGTTTTTCCTTGATTTAGAGTATTGGGAACCTCCCCAAGAGTGCCGAATTTACTTTCAAACCATCATATTTCATATTTATAGATTTCATATCTATATATTTCATATTTATATATTTCATATTTACATATTTCATATTTGTATATTTCATATCTATATATTTCATATTTATATATTTCATATCTATATATTTCATATTTAATTCCTTTAAGGAGCTTGTTTTTCAGCATAAGGTGATTTTCAAAAGGCCTTCCGACTAATGCATCAGTTACCATCTATGAAAATGAGGAGGACAGTAAATTGGATTAAATTGAACTACAAATCACTGGTTACAATGATTAAAAGCATAGGTTGCATGCCACAGATTTCAATGTCTGTTCATCAGCTTTGCAACACTGTTGCAAGGTGTTGCACGAAAGGGGCTTCCGACAAAAGTATCAATCACAATCTATGAAAATATGGAGGACAGTAAATTTAATCAAATTATAGAGCCTTACTTGCAGTAATTAAACAGAAGGTGCCATAATTTAAAGATATACAAAAAATAATGAAGTGAAAGAAGTCCCTCTTTCTAAATAGTTTTCCTAAAAACTGTACAGCGAGGATGCCTTCTTTGACTCGGCTGAGAGGCTATTCCATGGTTTGGCACCTCTATCGGGAAACATCTCTAGCCATTGTTTTGACCTTTTCTTGGGTAACCTCAGGTCGGTCCCTGTTTTACGAAGACTGTAAGATAAAAATTTCGAATCTGGCCCAAAAAGATCGCACAAATATTGCGGGGATCGCTCAGGTGGCCAGGCCAGGGATGGGGACGTCTGGTTATTTAGTTACACATTTATATTTACATTTATATTCACATTTATATTCACATTTATATTTACATTTATGTTTACACACATGTGAAGTTTGATCTGAAACATTGCAGTTATTAGGATTATTTCATTTGATCAATGTTTCTGAGACAATGTTGTATTGATCTGCTCAATATGAAGGAAGATTCATCTTATTCCACTGTGAACAATTTTAAATGTTGCGAAAGGCGTCTGGCTTTTATGACAGTACATTGATGTGAACCAAAAGCAGTTGGTTTAACAAGGGAACTTCAATCCGGAATTTTCCAGTTAGCAGAAGTGCAACTTTTTAACGATGATCCCCATTTACAAATCTCTACTAATTCGATGGATTTCGTTACTTTTAGATGACGTCAGTTGAACGCGTTTTGGAGTACTGTGAGATTGAACCCGAGGCTCCGCCAGTCACAGGCAAAAGACCACCTTCGGACTGGCCTCCTTCTGGCTCTATAATTTTCAAAAACATGAGCTTGAAGTACGCTCCGCACCTTAAGAACGTTTTGCATCGCATTTGTTGTCATATCAGATCCAACGAAAAAGTGAGTTGCAAAGACTTTATCACTGATCAACCGAGTAACTGTTGTACCAGTAAATACTCATCGTGATTAACTGTCATTCTTGAACCAATAAATTTGAGGCATAATTCACCTATTTATTGCTTAGTAGTGCTATCAAGATTCAGTCACCGGGAGCGATTTCTCTCCAGGGAACAGTGCTTCTTCTTTAGGCAGTGATTGCTCCTCAGGAATGGGTCCGAGCCCTGGCCCCAGTTCAACTCTTCGGGAGAGTGCCTTGGCAAGATGAAATCATTTGTTTAAATTTGCGATGTCTCATCGTCAGTGGCACAGACCCAGAGGACGTTCCAGGAGATTTGGTTCGATCTTCTTCTCAAAGCTGCTTCATTGAACAGACTTAACGCTCGAACTTTAGCCTCTGATCGTATTGCATGGCGATCGTTCATAACCAACTTTGATTACAATTAATGTTCATTTACCCCTTTTATTTGTAGTGCATTCCTTTTGAACTAGTTTCTTAGTACTTGACTTACTTATTTCTGCATTTGAATTGCTCCATTACACTTCGTATGCTGTGCCTACATGTTTTGAGTTGAATAAATATATAATATATATATGTAATATCTATATATATATATATATATATATATATATATATATATATATATATATATATATATATATATATAATAATATACATCTATAATATATATATATATAATATTTATATATGTATGGTAAGAATGAAGAGCAAGAAGGAGGCTAGTCAAGTTCTCTGCCCAGTTTCCCGTTTTATGATAATGACAATAGTAATAACGATTACTTCAATTATTTTGTAACGGTGTCCGATTCAGCAGTGCTAGTTTGCAAGGGGTCGTCCATCTACAAAGTAATAAACCAAAAAGTCGATATAAGAGAATTGAATACAATTGTTTCTGAAATTGACGATATTTCTGAAAAGATTCAACTTCAGCCAGAACGTCTCGTGACATTGCTATCAAAATACCGAGTAGTAAGTCTAAGACGCCTTCCCGCGAAATTAGACCTTGCTCTGGGACTTCTATTTTTGAAAAGGGATTTGTAAAATAGAAGTCCCAAAGCAAGGTCAAATTTTCGCGGGAAGGCATCTTAGACTTACTACTCGGTATTTTGATAGCAATGTCACGAGACGTTCTGGCTGAAGTTGAATCTTTTCAGAAATATGCTATCAAGATGTCCCACGCTCAATAATCACGTGAGAAGGAATTCCTAGACGATGTCTTGCTTTGAATCAAGTCACAGAGTGATAGAGACGTTGTCCGTGATTTGTTTTTAAAGGTTGGTGTTTGCGGAAGGACTGGTGCTGGCAAGTCATCCTTGCTGTCGACATTATTCAGAACAGCCGAACCTTCTGGATTGATCACAGTAGATGGTATCGATATCTCTGAAATTGGTCTCAGAGATCTACGCAGTAAAATATCAATTATACCTCAGGTACTTAGTTTGTAGGTCCAAAGTACTTTCCAAATATTTGTATCAATATTTTCAAAGGATGACCAACTGAATTCGTTTAGTGGTTCTTGGAAACGTTTTAGAATCTTTTTGCTCTCAATCAAGGTATTGAATACCTCCCATTCAATTCACGTTGTCAGGATAGCTCAGTGGTAAGATTCTTGCGCATTGATATTACCATTAGTGGTTCGAATCCACTCTCAGCTAGACTTTCAGTTCGAGATGGGAGAGTCGCCAGCTCTCTGTAATTCCAAGTGTAGAAATCACGAGGTGTGGTCACATCGAGGGGAAGGACCTGGACACTGCTCGATGAGCAAAAAGCTTCTCAGTTTCAAAATATTTGCCTTTGATATCTAAGTAGCATCATATGTGTAGGAAAAATGATTCACAGACAACCAGTCAATTATTGAATCGAGAAGTTCACTTTGAATTGCATCATTCGGTCATAAAAATGATCTCTTTGAATCGGTCACTTAAACAATCAATAATCAACAATCAATCAATCGTTACTTAATGAGGCATGATTCATGAACCTCTCCTGCGCCATTCTGCAGTACTGAGAATTTTATTCTACTTCCTAGGACCCAATTTTATTCAGTGGGACAATGAGGAAAAACTTGGATCCTTTCAGCAGTTATGAGGATGCTGATCTATGGCGAGTTCTTGAAGAGGTTTGCTTGCTTAGTGTTTGTACTATTAAATTTGTCATAGCAATCTATTGATCTTATCGAAAGAAAGACGTTTTCCTGACGAAATCCCATAATATGGTTCAACATTGTGCTGCGACGAGATTTTTTTGTAGGCAGCAAAGCTGCTCATCTTCGTTAATTCTATTTCGCTTAAGATATGTTGAGATACTGTTGTCAATATCTAAGCATTTAATGCATCAAGTTCTCGTAGAACTCCCTAGATCAAACTCCGTAAAGGGTTCCTCCACGCTGAATAAACAGAGCTCCCCTGAGCTGGTACCAGTTTGTAACGGTTCTACCGGCCAAGCCCTGCGGGACCGGTTGTTGGCGGTATAGAAATCCCACATGCCTTTGACCTAGCAAGTGGGCAATGTGCTGCGTGGATCGGCACTGAGGCGGTTCCAAACAGACGTGGATTCCGGCATTCCACTGCAGTCCTACCCGTAGACCTCGGTCATCTTGGTCCAACCTTGTCACCGCACTCGTATCTCGCAGGATCAAGTGTGTCTGGCTGCATAAAGCGCGATGGCAGCACCACCCTAAACAACTCTCTAGTGCAGGCCTTGTCCCCTCACTCAAGGAAGGATAGCATCGTCGTCAGCCATGACGGACAGCCTTAAGCAAGCAAGTAAGGAATGCATCAAATTCAGAACTCTGCAAGGAGTTCTTGCATACAAACTCATGCTAAATTTCATTCATCTAATTTTCACTGTGATTTAATTTTCTCTTTCGAAAAGGTTCAGTTGAAAGATGCTGTAGAAGCATTACCAGGGATGTTGGAAAGCGAGATGGCAGAGTCTGGAAACAATTTGAGCGTAGGACAACGACAGCTGGTCTGTTTAGCAAGAGCTATTCTCAAAAGGAATAAGATTTTGGTTATCGATGAAGCGACGGCAAACGTCGATCCAATGTGAGTAGATTCCACTCTTGCTCTTTGTCTACTTATTCTTGAAATCAAGCGCTTGCCAACACGCTTGTTTGTTCCTGAGAAAATATGATGGAAAAACTGGAAATACTGTTTAATTATTTTTCAAAGTCTCAGTTCATCAGTCAGGTGGTAAGAAGCATTTTCGGCGTTCCGTGCCGTGTCTTCCTTTTTCTATTTTCAGTTTTGCCTTGTCTTGGTTTTGTCTTATTATCCCATGGTTTTGTCTTTTTTAACTTGCTTCTGTCTTTTCATGCCTCAGCTTTCTCTTTTCATGCCTTGGTTTTGTCTTTCGTTAACTTGGCTTTGTCTTTTTATCACATAGTTTTGTCTCTTTTTCAACTTGGTTCTGTCTTTCATGCCTTGGTTTTGTCTTTGTTAACTTGGATTGGTCTTTTCATGCTTCGGTTTTGTCTTGCGTCAGTCAGGATTAACCAGATGAAGGGTATTCACCCATTCTTATGCTCCATTTTTGCATCATCTTATCGAAACGATATTATTAGTTCAGTCATCGCAGAACGGACGACATCCTTTGACTCTGAGAAATTGCAACCCGGTCGACTGTGTACACCTAATGGTCCATTTTTGTCACTAGTAGTATTGGCTCATGTGTATGGGTGTATCTTGATGAATGTTTTGTTTACTTATCGCTAAGCTGTAGAAGGACTTATTTGCTGATGTATATCATAGTTGACAAGAGTAAGTTCATTTCATTATGTGTAAATGTTCAATTGGGCAGATTTTTTCGCCCCCCCCCCACCACAGCATCAATTTCTAGTTTTTCTTTTGACCCTTAATTTCAACTGAAAATTTCATTTCTTGTAGGACTGATTCATTGATTCAATCAACAATTAGGGAAAAATTCAAAGACTGCACTGTTCTAACAATAGCCCATCGTCTTAATACGATTATGGACTCTGACCGGATTATGGTAATTAGACAGTTTCCAAATATTTCATTAGTTGCTGCTTCCAACCGCTATCTTGGTCCCCAAGCACCTTTATCTTCTTCTGGATTTATCGTCCTTACACTTTTTACTTAGAATTGGAAGTAAGGCTTGACAATAGCGAGGACCTTCCCAGTAAGGGCATTGTCCTTTTTCATACATATTGTTGATGGACAATAAGAAGCTTTCTGAATATCGTGCAGTGACCAGGTCCTTCCCCTCGATGTGACCACATCTCATGATTCCATCGCCTGGTGTTGCAGAGAGCCAGCGACTCCTCGCTCTATGTCATAGTAAATCTGAGGGCAGACTCGAACCACTGACTATAAGACCAATGCGCAAGAATCTTGCCACGGAGTCATCCTGACACCTAGACGGACAATCTCATCAACCACCATCTTCTTCTTACGGCACTTCTCCGGTTCGAATGCTTTTGAATGCAATAAATTTATGTTTGTTTCCTGCTATGTCGTATTTGAATCACCTTCCCTTAGAAATTCACCTTCAGAGCAATGCTGTCCTCTTCCTCGACTCAGCGTTTATCTTGTTATAACTTTTCCTTCTTTTGAACGCCTTGATATTTTGGATGAATGAAACAAGCGAAATCCTCAACATCTTTCAATGTTGGTCTTCTCATAAAGTATGAAAAGTCAAAGTTCCTTCCGTCATCATTTTTGGTGAATATGGCAGCACCCATTTCTGATTCATTATCCTTTGGGCCACACAGCTGTGCAAGCACAGTGAATGCTACAGTTAAGTAAGGCCTGGCCAGTTAGTAGTACAGTGAGTTTCCCTCCCATACTCTTTCCCAAGATGCTAAATACTAAGCAGGGAAATAGCATATCCCATTTTTAGAGTCTTTGGTATGGATCGACCGGGGTATCGAACCCCGACCTAAGTATAGATATCTTTATGTATAGAGCATTGCCCTTCGAAAGATCGCCATTAAGACAGGTTGCTCGTTTTTTTAGGTTTTGGATGCTGGCTACCTCAAGGAGTTTAACGAGCCATATAATCTGCTTCGTTGCCGCAATTCTCTCCTCTACCAGCTAGTCGCCCAGACAGGGCACTCAGAAGCCCAGAAGTTGTTTGATATTGCTAGAAAGAAGTACCATGAGCGCCATCCGAAGAAGGCCATGCCAGCTTCTGAGAGTGCTGAAGATGAAATGGGAGCCCTTGAAGAGGTGGAGCAAGATGACGACGAAGGTGTTGAGGTCAAGTCTGTAGGCGAATCCAATGGGAAGAAGTCAGATGATGGTGCTGACGACAAAGAGGAGGAAAAAGTTGGAGCTGTGGATGATGAGAAAGCTCAGTTGCTTGTCGGGTTCAAACCAGATGACGAAGAAGCGGAAGTTAAGGATGACAAAGCGTGATTTTTTTCATTGAAAAGGAGCCGAATTGCCAACCCTTTTCTAGTTCTACCCTAACTTTTTTCAAGTGCGATTTAATTCGCATTTTTGGTTTAATATTTCCACCTTAGGGGCAGTTCATTCTCTAAAGATTGTTGTTGAAGATACTTTTATCCGAAATCCTTCACACATTTTCCCGTAGCTTGGCGTACCCCTCGTGTTTTTTTAGCTTCTTGCTCCCATGCACACTAACCAGGCGAATGAACTTCCCCCAGTTACTGACTGATTCTTTCTCCGTTGTTTCACATAGGTGAGAAAAGAGCATCTTCTGCCTTAGAATGTTTTTTCCAACGACGTTTAGATTTAGCAGTAGTTTTTTAAGACCTTGATACTTACCAGCTGATATAGTAATGTCGACTCCTCGGTCTTGTGGATTAAGGAGTCCGCATTGGCAAGTCTTTTGCATCGACGTGCAGTTTGCATTTCCGAGGGTTTTAACTCAGATTTTTCAATTGCTTGGGGTATTTTACGACCATAAACGTATTTCCGCATTCGCATCAACATATATTAGATTATATTACATCCGTAGCGTGTTTAGTTAACCTTTTCATATTCTCTTTGTTTTTTAACGTATAGGGAGCTTATTGCAAGCCTTGGAATTCCCCTCACCAACTGTTGAAATTATATATGCCCACACTGTTGCAACAAGCTTTGATGGATCATTTCAAGACACGCAGCTAAGAAGTTGTACACAGTGATTCCCCCTTGGGACATTTGTTTAGCCAATTAGCTACGTACACAGTTGATTTTATCGAGTCACTTTTGGGCTTTGTTAGAGCACTCCCGTTTTAATACTTATCTTGACATCAAGTTGCTGTTTATGGAACTTCTTGTCTTCTTCCTTTCCTGAATCCTACAACTTTCCCACTTTCAAATTTAAGACCAATAAACTTGACCTGATCTCGCTCTCCTCTTAGCCTTTCACTTTCTTCTTTCCTTCAGTGAATATGTGTATAGGCCACCATGTCCTATCCCCAACATGTCTCACTAAAATGAAATGGAGGTAAATTTTAACCAAGAATATGCACCCAGAGTGGGCTTGTCCTACGTTCTTGGGTATCATAGGACTTTCAACCTAGGAGTGCAATACAAACCCATCGCATGCACGCGTCTCCAGAGATCGTTTCCTGACTTTGAGTGCAACTGAGACTCACATGAAGCTATGCTCATACGAATATTTCAAGTCGTAGATTTTCATTTACCGCGGACTTCACAGACCGTTATGTAGAAAAATGACGACACCGTAAAACTGGTTAGAGACTTGGTGTAACAAAAAAAGACGAGGTGGTCTGAGATGCTATCACCAAACATATATATATACATTTATATATATATACACGTCGTATTAATTTGTTGTTTAGCAAGTTTTAGGATTTTTTTATTTCAAATGCGATTTTGAAAATGATTTTATGTGATTTGAAAAGCGAAATTTAACTGTGATTTTATCTGTGGCTTTTACAGTGGTTTTTTAATAGTGATTTTATCGAAGGCTTTGATTGCTTAAGATTGCATGAATTCGTACGAATGCATTGTATCGCTACTTCGTTAAAGACTACATAGAGAACCTCATGGTTGGCAAGCTAAGGTTTACATCCAATCGCATACTGTCTTGATAATCAGCAGATATCAATAGAGCAGTTTTGTTTAAAAACCAGCTGCCCAATCTAAACAATAGTATATCGGTTACACGGACAGCTCACCATCCATACATTTGCAACATATGCAGAGACAGCTGCATTTGATCAGTCCATAATTCAGAATTCCTTGTTGAAAGCAATCACCAGAGAATAGCAGTCTACATTTAACGTATTCTTGGATTTTTTGATGCGAAATCTTTTGATTCAAACCCATTTTGCAACGATTTCCTTAATGTCTGTCTTGTCTGGTTCAAGTGCATGCGATTGTAGATATCATAAAGGTCTTCCAATTGCCTGAAATCTATGAAATATCCTGAAATCACAGTTGCTAAACTACGAGGTTCTCAATGAACTTACCTTTTACAGTCGAGTACTGAAATTTGCATCGATTACTTGGGAATGAAACTTTTATCGATCATTAATTTAAAATTTTTTCGAAACATATCTTTTCATCTCATGGGCCTAGAAGATGAGAAATATTTCAGACGTTTTACTTGTAAGAATTTTCGAAGATTTTACGATAGGTAACCAACATATCAACTGAATGCCCCAAATAGCCTTTAGCTACCTTGGCGCAGTGCTTCGCTTGATTTTTGTCGCTTTGTTTTCAATGCCTTTTCCTAAGGAAGTAAGGTGAATCCGAAACTGTAGCCTCTCCCAAAGTTTCTCTTAATCTCTTGCATGAAATAGTTTTTGATAATCAAACACAGCTAAGTAACTGCAGAGGGTGTTTTGTACCAAAAATGGAGAGGGCTTTGTATAGGCCACCACGATTTCGAGGGTAGCAGAAACCAGAGAATTTTTAGGAAAGTAGATTTTATGAGATGGTTCCCGTTGCCTTCCTCGCCACTGGCGTTTTTGTTGTGACACATGGAGGAATTTAATGGGCCCCAGCTCACTTAAAAAATGGCGAAGTAGCCGTCTTTGAAGCGGTGCAGCATGGAAAAGAGGTCGATTAAAAAATGGTAGATGAAAGAAGGCGCTGATGAGGAAAGGAACAAAGAAGTTAAGGAGTCAGGCTGTTAATTATGAAGTAATACCTTGAATTTTTCCATCAATAAAGACTATTCAATAGTTTTTTAAGTCCCAACAATGAAACGAAGCTATCAAGTATTCATGCAGCAAAGAAAAGTTGTCACGAACAATGGAAAGTGCAACTAAATGCTGAATCATGCTTGTGTGATTAGCTTAGCTCTACCACTGTGAAATCGTCAAGAATCTGCTGTAAATGCAGCGTTTAAAGCTGTATTCGATGTTCTAGCAACCTGCTGTATCGTTTATCTGGGTTGCTTCGCACGTGTTTCCGCGAAACTCGTATGCCTGCAAGAAGCAACTGTAGAGAGTGACCTGTTTTTGAATCAAAGCTGGTATCCAGAATGGCTGATGGCAAGAACAGAAGCGTCAAGATTCGAACTGTATATGCGGTATTTGCAGTTCTCTGTTTTGGTATTCTGTTGATAGCCTTGAATGTTTACCAGTTATATAATCTCTCGTGGAGCCAGGTTCTCCAAGGATTCCCCAGCTCTGGAAGGCGAGTCGTGTGGATACAGTCAAAGGAGGTATGTAAACCTGCCTGCCAGTCAACTAGCATTCCGACGGCAAATTTTCAGATTTAGTTGATGTTGAAAGAACTCAATTTTTTCTTATTTCCAATTTTCCCATATCCTTGTCTTCCAGAGCAAACTCTTTGCATCCATTGCCATTTTGCATATTCTTAGGGTTTAAATATGATTCTACCTAGCTTGCGAAGGCAGACATTTTAGTAATGAGAAGATTGTTACTTATCAAGCAGTTTCCAGGTCCTTCCTCTCGATGTGACCACACCTCGTGATTCCTACGCCTGGAATTACAGAGAGCTGGCAACTCTTCTCACTCTAAGTGAAAGTCTAGCTGACGGGGGATTTGAACCTCTGACCATCGGATCAATGTGCAAGAGTCTTACCATTGAGCTATCGTGACACCCTTAAGTAATTACTGTTTAATTGTAAACTCCTGTATGGACATTTGCTTTGTTATATATTGTTATCAACATTATGTCAATTTATGGTGAAATCTTTGCTTTTTCTACTGCATCACTTTTTATTTCCTCTACAGATCTACCATCTTAATCACGTGATGAACGTTTTTGACAAGATGGGCTATGAAACAGTGCATTCAACGACTCCACTTTCAAGATGGGACGTGATGTGGTCCTTTGATTTTCCATTTACTTACGAGCACATGCCCATCTTAAAAAACCTAAAAAATTATCAATTGGTAAGTTTTCTTATTCTTCTTATTTTATGCATTCTAAGCTGTTTTGGGACACTGCTACTAGCATACTTCATTTTGATGAAAGATTAACTTTTAAAGCTTATCAAAAGTTACTCCAGGCAACTCTTAAATTCATCCATGCTACTGAACGCTTTTAAACCATTTCAGTGCTTCCATTCCCATACATCAGCACCTATTTCTTTTCACCTATTTAGTTTAGTGTAGTATTATTTTTATGTATAGGCCATGGGGTAGTCATAGTATTTTGCTCCTTGTGGTATTGTCCTTGTATAGTAGAGTATGTATTGGTAATGTACCATTTCTATAGATCTATAAAAAAGGAAAAATACTTAATTTTAAGGGAAGGAAGTCAATTTTTGTGAGGTTTGGCCCATTGCCTACCTCATTGTTAGTGTTTTATCATGGTCTGTAAGAGATTTACTATGGCTTATCAACTGAATTAGCATCAGCATTATGAATTATCAACTGCACTTAGGTAACTCTAAGGCTCAACTGACTTTAAGTCTTCATCATTCAGCTCCAATTTTGGCGTATATTTTTCATTAGATCAATGTAGCAAGGGAGTTGCCTTCTTGCACCCTCTCTGTATTTCATTTGACAGAATGGATTTTGCTTAGCTTTCCATTAGGTTAATCAATGAGATGTGTTCTCTTTCTCCTTCAGGGTTGTCCTACCTTCTATTTTGCCAGTAATCACTAGACTCTTGATTTGAATCTTGCTTACTACATGCCCAAAGATTATACCTTGTTTCTATCAACGTAATTTGCATATTAGGATTGAAGTAATGCTGAGGCAGAATTAAGCATGTGGTACATTCTGTACCCTTGTTATTTTTGTAATGGTTTTGAAGGTGAACCACTTGCCAGGGTCTGGCTTCATAACCCTCAAAGTTGAGCTAGCAACATCAAAACTGAGATGGATTCCGAAAGCATTTCAGATACCAAATGAAAGAAAAGCCATGATGAAAGAGGTAACCATTTTCTTTCATCTATCGTCTCACCGTGATACTTAATCAAATTTAATTGTCAAGCAATATCTTAAAAGCTATTATTTGAGTCTCTAATTCTTGCTCTTAGAATAAAGGGAAATCTTGTCAGCTCTGCTCTTATCTTTGCTTTCACTGCTTGTGATAGAAAAGGCGATAAATCATGACGCAAAAATATTACATCATTGGTTTTGCAGTAATGGTTTGATCTTGAATCCTAAACAAGGTAAAACTGAGTTTATGATGTTTGCAACAGCAGCAAAAAGAAGCAACATAACACAGCAAAAATAACTATTGATTCAAAGGAAACCAGCAATACAGACAGCAATAAGTACCTTGGAATGTATTTAGATATGTCATTGACTCTGAACGATCAGATCCAGAAAATCTGTAAGAAAGCTTCAAGCAGGCTAGGTCTCCTGCGATGAATTAGGCCAATATTCACCACCCATGCCGCTGTGGATTTTTACAAAGCTATGGTACAACCAGTTATGACTTACTGCAGCATTGCGTTCGCGACATAGTCAGAGACAAATGAAATGAGGTTCAAGAAGATTGAAAGAGAGCACTAAAGATCATTTGTGGAACGCAACATAAAAACTACAGCATCTGGCAATCATTTGCTTCCATGAGATCCATTCAATGTGCAGAATTTGTTTTCAAATGCTTAAATGGAACAGCTCCTTAAGTTGTCCCTAATTATTTTATGAAACTTGAACACAGAAAGTCAATGAGACGTAATGGGACGGATTTGCGGATGCCAAAATTAGAACGGAAAGTGGAAGAAGAGGGGTTTTTTATAGCGGAACAAGGATCTTCAACGACTTGCCATTTCAACTGAAAACTGAGAAATATTGCATCAATTTCAAAAAAGCATTGAAAGAGCATTTCGTTGATTAACCTAGTGTAATATTTTCATGGACAAATTTTTAATGAACACGACTTCGCACTTCCTATCGCCAACTTTTAACACTTTTTAATAAATTATTTGTATATTTTCTGTACGTAATTTTCCATCTCTTTTACACAGGGCTTCTCTTGATAGCAGCTTTATTTATAGCTGATTGAATTTCCCTGTAAAAATATAGTATTATTATTATTATTATTATCAATATTTTTGAAAATGTTACCTCCAAAGTCATTTGTCTTTGGTGCCACTTAATTTTTCAGCACTTCATAAATAAAATCTCCTTTAGATCTGTCTCATTTTGTAGTAGACCCAAGCTTTTTTAGATTTACGAAAATTATCATCGCACTCTTAGGCAAGGTTGAATCCCAGAAACCAGTGGGTCCAAAAAAGCAATGATCATCGTGGCATAAAGGTTGTCAGTATTGAAGGTAGGTCTGCTATTTTATGCAAAGTGTAAGGTCAGAGTATGCAAGTCATGGGTAGAAGGTTACCAGTGGTAGTTCAAGATGCAAATTTGGGATCAATCATTCAGTTGATGTAAAGTTGTAAATCTAACCGGTGGTGTTGCCGAGTGGTTGAGATGCCGTGTTTCAAATCATGAAAGGTCTACTTGCATGGGTTTGAATCCCGTTGTTGGAACCACTAACCACACGCCAATAGTCAACTCAACTGTCCATCCTTCCGAGGTTAGTAAATGAGTACTCAGAAGTAACTCTGAGGGCACAAGCACCAGACACACATTGATAATAGCTAATCTAAAGCCGAAATGTTTCACCCAGTATAAAGATTCGAAATTATGTATTTATTATTTATCATTTTGCTAATTGCTTTACAATTAGAGAGTGTTGAGGTTTGTAGTATGACTCTGTGAAGTTATGTTACATCCAATCTTAACAGGGTTGTGCGGTAATGTGAAAGGTAGGAGAAATTCTCTAGGTTTTTGACTGAGATTTACTTGTCCGCAGGAGTTTTTCCAAAAAAGAAAAATTAATCTGGTGCATGAAATAATCTGTTTTAACTAGCATTCAAATGTAGAAAGCTGCAGATTAAACTAAATCAAGGTGCATTTTTTGCAAATGACTGCACTTGCTCACAAGGTTTCATGTAATTTTTTCTTGTAACTTCCTCAGATCTAGACCACTCGGCCAAGGAGTCATTTGTTCAGCTTTATGTATCCAACCCATTGCTTGTTGATGGCAGGTAGCACCTTTTCATGCATTCCTTGCAAATATTCCGTTATTTTATATTTATGCAATTTTTGTACACTGTATGGTACATTGATATCATCACAGATCTGGGAGTGTGTTGGTGAAGAAATTTGCTCAAATTATCTTTAAAAAATGAAATTTTGTAGTCCCAGCCGGTCCCAGACTGGTAGCAGCTTTTTAAGCTGAATCTGGTGACCCATATAAATGTAATATTACTATTATTATTATTATTATTTTGTGTAAATGTTATCAAACAGGTCAGTGCTACAGAGTAATGATGATAGCAATGATAATGATAATAAGTGGAGCCACGCGTAGATTTTCAAAATGCAGGCAATTGGCCAAGCACAGGCATCAAAGGGGAATCAGAAAGAGCATTGATTGGAGTGCAAGAACTAGATTTGTGCATGCAGAATATGCTGCGAGCAGTCTGAAGCAATGGGTCATGCAATGTCAGGATTGAAGTATTATCAAAGCCACAGTACGTCAAAGGGCACAAAAAATCAGCAGCATATGTATACTGGAATAGTTGTAATGACCTATGAATCACAGTGTCGAACAAATGCTATGAACATAAACCGGACACTGTAGCTAATAATGAAACACATGTAGTGCTTTGGGATGTGGCAATGCATACAGATAGACAAATGCATGCGGAGAGATCTGATCCCATAATCAAGGACCAAGTTGCTTTGACTTACAAGCTAACAAAATCGACTGTACTGCGTCGCATACTCGATTTCGAGCATAGCAGAAACCAGAGACAAGGCTCTCAGTTTTTCCTAGGGAAGTGAGCTTTATGAGGTGGCTTTCCATCGCCTTTCTCACCATTGTTTTTATAACGACACGTGCAGGATTGGAACTCACAACCCCTGTGTTATTTCATGTTAAGAATTTAGTTGATTCATCCCAGAAAAAGTTGTCCAACCGATAACGCTCGATGGCTTCTCCGGTGAAATCTGTTTTCGAATTCCAGGAAATTTGATATTGGGGTCTACGTTGTTGTTACATCCGTCAACCCGTTGAGAGTGTATGTCTACGAAGAAGAGATTTTAGTCAGGTATGGTAATGACTTTTTAAAGGTTATGCCTGCAACCAACCTTTATAAGTGCCTCTATAACGTGCCCTAAAAAGGCATCAACAAACATAGCCTCTAGTACATATCCTATTTGTCGTAAAGGATTTATTCTTGCAAGATGCCGCCTCCCCAAGCAAATTTATTTGTGAAGGGCTTCATTGAGATGACAATTCATGGTTTGAACAGCAGTGTTTTAGGAACATTTGACATATTTCACTGCATTTATGCCGTGAGCCATAAATGGCTTAAATCCTCAATTTAATCAATTAATGCACTCCTTTCTTGAGCTTGCCCTCCCTAATTTTTCTCTATAAATGCTTGAACATCTAGCGAGCACTTCAAAATTCAAGCAAATTACTCACGGATACGTATTCTATGTCTAAACCCATGGCCTCAATTTCATCATTTGCACCAGTTATATACATGCATACGTACATAGCTATGCATACATTGCCATACGTACATTCTTAGATACACAATCATGGCTGACTGGGACTCCCTTCGCACTTTTTACTCTTCTTACTACTTCTTGGCATGGCTCTTTTCATTCCTTCTTCTTACAAGCCTGGTAAAAAAAATTCCCCTGAGTGGCTCAATTCACAGTGCGCCAAAGCTGTGAATAACAAAAACCACTACTTCAAGGAATGGAAGCGACTTCAAACCCGACACTCAAGAACTTCTTTCATCCAGTCACGCAATACTTGCTCCAAAACCATCGGAAATGCCAAATCATCTTTTGTCCAACGCATCAACAACAAAATCGCTTCCTGCCAGGCTGGCTCTCGCTCCTTTTGGTCTATGGCCAAAGTTGTCTCCCAAAACTTTTGCCAATCATCTTTCCCTCCACTAAAAAACAACTCTGACTCTTCTTCTACCACTCCTTCATCCAAGGCTAATCTTTTTGCATCAATCTTTGCCTCCAACTCCAACCTGGACGACCAAGGGGTCCAACCTCGTCACTTCCCCCCTTCAAAACTCACTATGTCACCCATTAAGTTCTCCACACGAAAAGATCGCCAAACCCTTCTCCAGCTTGACACCTCCAAATCCAAAGGCCTTGATGGTATTCCAGCAATAGTTCTCAAAACCTGTGCTCCTGAGCTTGCCCCTATTCTTAACAAACTATTCCAGCTTTCCTACACTCTTGGCACATTTCCCACCTCGTGGAAACAAGCCCACGTCTTTCCTATCCCAAAAAAAGGCGACAAGTCTAATCCACTCAGCTATCGTCCCATTGCAATCACTTCACTCATCTCTAAAACTATGGAGACCATCATCACTAAGCAACTTCTTACCTTCCTTGAAACAAACAATCTTCTCTCTGATCACCAGTATGGCTTTCGAAAAGCCAGGTCTACTGGTGATCTTCTTGCTTATGCTGTCCATGTCTGGTCCTCTGCTCTAGAATCCAGTGGTGAGAGCAGAGTGATCTCTCTCGATATCTCCAAGGCCTTTGATCGCATTTGGCACAAGGTCTTCTCGCTAAACTGCCGATGTTTGGTCTCAATCACACTCTCATTAATTGGATTGGTAGTTTCCTCTCTGATAGGTCAATTGCCGTCAGAGTGGACGGCTTCCTCTCCAATCTGCACTCTATCAATGCTGGTGTACCCCAGGGCTCTGTCATCTCCCCTGTACTCTTCATCCTCTTCATCAATGACCTGCTCACCTCCACGTCTTCTAGCATTCACTCCTTTGCTGATGATACCTTCCTAAGTTCCTCATTTTCATTCAATCCAAATGACAATGCTTCCATCGATATCCAACTCCACAGAAACATTTCAGCCTCGCTTCTCTCCAATGATCTGACAGTTATTGAGAAGTGGGGTAAAGACAACCTAGTTTCGTTCAACCAAAGCAAGACGAAACAGGCTGTTATTTCACGCAAACGTAATCAAAACTTTCCAGCTGTCTTCATGAGTGGTGATGAACTGGACACTTCAGCCTCTTTCACACAACTTGGTCTTTCTCTTTCATCTAATCTCACTTGGAAAACTCACATCCATTCCCTTGCTAAACATCCATCTCAAAAGCTCGGTTTCCTCGCCAGAGCCCGTGGGTTTTTCTCATCTTCTCACCTTCTATCTATATACAAGTCCCAAATCCGTCCTTCTTTAGAGTACTGCTCCCACGTCTGGGGTGGTGCTCCAAAATATACTCTCTGTCTTCTCGACAAAGTCCAGTCTAAAGCCATTCGTTTAATCAATAATCTTAACCTCACCAAATCGCTCCAACCTCTTTCCCATCGTCGTTTAGTTGGAGATCTTTCCATCTTTTACAGATACCTTAACGGACATTGTTCTCAGGAGATCAGGGATATTATTCCAGCTCCTGTGAGGCGTGTCAGGACCACAAGAAGCTCAACTCATTCACACCCTTTCCAAGTTTCACTGCCTAATCCACGAACTCTATCTCACAAATCATCATTCATCCCAAGAACATGCAACTTATGGAACGTCTTGCCTTCTTCTTGCTTCCCTGAGTCCTACAACTTGCCATCTTTCAAATCTAATGTAAATAGACTTGATCTTATCTCTCTATCCTCTTAGCTGCTCGCTTTCTTCTTTCTTCCTTTGTTGGGGCTTTGTATAGGCCACCATAGCCTTTCCTCAACATAACTCACTAAAAAAAAAAAATACTGATCAGTGCTATCAATAGTTCAAGTGATCGTTGAATCTTCTTCGCAATCATCATTGCCACATACATACATACATACATACATACATACATACATACATACATACATACATACATACATACATACATACATACATACATACATACATAGATACATACATACAAATACATACATACATACATACATACATACATACATACATACATACCTAGCCATCAATACCTAGCGAGACATAGCCATACATGCATAGCGATCACATAGCCATACATACATAACCACACATAAATGCATACGTAAACACATAAATACACATCTCAATCTGTCACTGACGCTCATTTTACTTCATTCATAGATTCTGTCAAAAAGATTACAAGCCAATGGATTTCAATGAGCCTGCAAGATACATTGTTGGAGCCGACTATGATCCTCCTTCCAAGGTAACTCTCTGATATGTTTACTCTTCTGAATGCTTTGAACCCAGTACCGTAGCGATTACTAATTAAGCCATATTACTACTTTCTGTCTTCTTTAAAAAAGTTTCAAAGCTGTTTCTACGAATGGCGCGCCAGCGTGTACTAACACATTTGAAGCTGCAGTGAAAGTTGTCTCCAAATGAGTGTTACCGCGGTGTAGTGACTTAAGTTTGTGAACTCATAGCGTGGCGGTCATGGGTTCGAATCCTAGACGGATCAAAATGAAAGCTCTTATGATTAAGGAAAGCAAAGGAAATTGCATCAAAAATCCATTACTTCAGAAGCAACTCAGAGCATTGTATACTGTTTCTGCCAGGCTGGAAGTCGAGTTCACATGTGGTTTTTAGTTATGCATTGCTTAAGAATATTCGCCTTAAAATGTCTCTGTATTTTCCCTTCTGCCTTGATGGTGTAATTTTTCACGTTAATGACTAATTACGCTATAGCTCCTGATCTAAAAGAATTGAATTTTTAAAGTCGCTTCTCTCCCGTTCGGTAGATGCCATCGCTGCAAAGTTATTTCAATCATGGCCATTTCAGTAGGAAGCAAGCGCTTTTTGGATATCTTAGAAGCAAAGGTATTGCTATTTCTGCAAGCTTATCATATCCTTCGTGCGCAATTCGGCCCATTTGTTTTGAATTTACCTCGTTCAGAAAGAATTACGCTTCGTGCAATGATGAATGGTCGTCTTTTTAGAAGCTGTGGCTTCTTTTATTTTCAGTAAGGAATAAATGCGTCTTATAATCAAAGGCGGTTTGTATTCAAGGGCGGCTTTTATTGTTTTGGCTCCAACGCCGAGGAAGGGGAAGTAGAAATCATAATGATATGAGGAAAGAAATGCGTGGCTTCTATTATTCTAAGAAAGGGTAAAAATGCGGCTCCTATTCGAGGACGGCTTGTATTCAAGAAAATACGGTATTCCATTTTTTTGAGTATCTCTCAAAAAGATGGCGCACGCGTGTTAGCTTCGTAAGCTGTAGTAATCTCACTTTTACGGAAGTCCATCATAAGTAGTCATTTTCCGTTCATTGGAATATTTATAATCAATATTCTTGGAAACGTCATATCCGCCTGAGCGATCTCGGATCATTTTTGGCAGGTGTCTAATTTGTTAGTGCATTATGTTGAGGGAAGGCCATGATGGGCTGTGCAACCCTAATCAACGGAAGAGAACGAAAAGCTAAGAAGATGGGAAGTAAGATCACGTTTATTGATCTTAGATTAGAAAGAGGAAAATTTGTAGCATTCGAGAAGGGAGAAGAAGATATTGCGTTCCATAAATTGCATGTTCCAAGGATGAATAATGATTTGTGGGATGGATTTCATGGATTAGCTAGTGAAACTTGGAAGGGGTGTGAATGAGTTGAGCTTCTAGTGGTTCTGACACGCCTCAGACGAACAAGAATATATCCCTAATATCCTGAAAGAAATGCTCGTGAAAGTATATGTAAAAGATGGAAAGATCTGCAACCAAACGATGGAATACACTGCATGCACAAAGTACACTCCACTCTTTAAACTGCCCTGTACTATATGATAGTCCATTACATAGCACTACTCTGCACATATCTACAGTACACTGCACTGTACTGAGCTGCATTAAACTACTCTGAACTGCACTACGCCATTTATTGCATATATTCTCATGGTCTACAATTCAGTTCTGTCCCAGTGAATTCATTCTGATTCCCTTGGTTTTGTATTCTTAGGTAAGAATGCGGAGAGAGCGTGGAAAGACGTTAGACAAGCAGTACGCGAGGTAAGACTGCGTAAATGATTTAGCAAGTGTCATTCAGTGCGACTTTTTTGGCTGACATTCTAAAGGCTTTTTTGTGCTTCACAGCTCCACGTCAATTCACCATGGTTACTATCGGCATTTTTCGCCTGTACTTCAGTTAATCGATCCAGCTGCTACACTTAATCGAAAGACATTTGTCATTGAATATTAAACAAGAAATTATTTCAAATGTCAGCCTGATCTTGTTTCCGTTGTAGGCGTTCATTGCAAAACAGAAGGAGCTAACAGAAAGCTTTTCTGGTTACAAATCCACTCAGTAAGTAGATCCACTATAGAGCTTTGTCAGAATGCAGCTTAAACATGCCCATAGTACACTGTGTGTGTGACCTTGAGAGAGAGAGAGACCCTGAGAGAGAGAGAGAGAGAGAGAGAGAGAGAGAGAGAGAGAGAGAGAGAGAGAGAGAGAGAGAGAGAGAGAGAGAGAGAGAGAGAGAGAGAGAGAGAGAGAGAGAGAGAGAGAGAGAGAGAGAGAGAGAGAGAGAGAGAGAGAGAGAGAGAGAGAGAGAGAGAGAGAGAGAGAGATGAGAGAGAGAGAGAGAGAGAGAGAGAGAGAGAGAGAGAGAGAGAGAGAGAGAGAGAGAGAGAGAGAGAGAGAGAGAGAGAGAGAGAGAGAGAGAGAGAGAGAGAGAGAGAGAGAGAGAGAGAGAGCTGCCGGCGGACACCGCAGATGAGCTTCTAGATGAAAAGCTAAAGACTGAGTGGAAGATCGGAAAAATCTTTAATTTCTTTACTCATTTTATGCACAGCGTCTTCAATTTGTTTTCATCAGTCCCCCATTTTTGTTTATGTTGCTCTTCCTTTAATGTGGTTGCTGCATGACTGCTTGAAGCGCTTCCCCATCAGCTGTATTCACTCCATCAGTTCCATTAATCTGATGGTTTGGGATGGTTTGGGATCCGGTGGTCGTATACCCTTCCTGTCGCCAAACCTCTCCATCTATCCGGGCTTGGAACTGGCTCCAGACATCGTTGGCTACTGTCTTTCAGAGGCATGGTTTCATATTCATTAATCTGCATGAAGAAATTCCAGTTCTGAAGGAGGTGAATTGACCCCGTCGTTTAATGTGTTTTAGCGGTGCATATTGTGTCGGTCGTCTCTAGAATTGACGTCACTTCGACGCCCGTGGGGATTTCAAATTCCTGGAAAATTAATCCACTTGTCCTAGATATTAGCTGTGACTTAATACCGTTGATAATGACCACATTTGTTAATTTCACTGAGCGACCTTTCGCTATGAAGATGAGTCCTAACCTCAAATCTCATAAAATATTTCCTCAATGATCATCTTAATCGAAATTCAAAATCAACGATTTTCACGTTGAAATTACGAATGCCTTGGTGAAGGACTTTTATTCCTTCTCCCAAGAAGTGGTAGTAGGCACGTCGCCTTCTTCTGCGGCAAATGGTCGTTGAGGCAGTGAATTTTCGTTTTCCGTGCTGTATGCATATGCGAAGTCAGATAGTTAATTGGTGATCTTTCTTTTCGTAAGTGGTGCCGTGGCGTAGTGGTTAAGCATGCGGACTCACCACACAGGGGTTGCCAGTTCGATTCCTCCATGTGTCACTTTTAAAACGCCATTGGCGTGGAAGGCAACGGGAAACCACCTCATGAATTCAATTTCCCTATAAAAACTCAGATCCGTGTCTCTGGTTTCTGCTATGCTCGAAATCGAGAATGCTAAACACCATTGGCGCGGAAGGCAACGGGAAACCACCTCATAAAATGTGAGTTTCCGTGCTGTATGCATATGCGGAGTCAAATTGTTATTATTATTATTATAAAATTATTTCACGTTGGTACTGCATAGTTAAAAAGAAACTAATTGAAGCCAACTGTTTACGGTACGAAAAATCTAAGGAATATAAAAAAGAGAAACTTTTTTGTAATTTAATAGTTAATTTGTGATCTTTCTTTTCGTACTAATGATAAGATATGTCTATGTCACATCAAGCATCATGCACAGTGCGCTAGTTTCGGATAGTTTGATTCAGTGTCCATGCCACAGCCTTAAATACCAATTTCAGCCCTGCTCGAGTGACGAGTAACCAATGCGCGTTTCGTGAAATGCGTAGAGCTCACTGGGTATCTTGAGAGCAATATTTTTTATTCCTTGTTCGCGTAAAAAAGTATATGTAATGTTTACTTCTATATTTGAACCAACGTCGGGGAGCAGCCCTCTCCAAAGAGGTACCATCTTGAGCCACGGTATTGTGAAGCAGGGGGCTCGTTGCTTTTCTCGCCTCACTAGCATACCAGCTTTAGGCCATATGCCCTGCTTTCCATAGTCGATTTCGAGCTCAGCAGAAACAGACTCAGTGAGTTTTTTCTTGAACATTGGATTTTATGAAATGGTTCCCCGTTTCCTCGCTAATCGTATTTTCGTCACATGTTTAGCATTCATAGCCATAATGGTGGTGTGGCCGAGTGGTTAAGGCGCAGTGTTTCAAATCATGCGAGGTCTACTCGCGTGGGTTCGAATCCCGTCGTTGGAACCACTGGCCACAAGCCAACAGTCAACTCAGCTGTCCATCCTTTGGAGGTCGGTAAATGAGTACTCAGAAGTAAGTCTGAGGGCAAAAGCACTGGACACACATTGATAACAGCCAATCTAAAGCTGAAGTGTTTCGTGTAGTATAAAGATTCGAAATTATTATTATTATTATAGCCCCTGCGTTACGAGTCCGCACGCTTAACCAATCCCACGGCCCCACTGTCAGGTGTTGCGTATACGTTATCGGATGGACGGAGCATGAACGAGGATGCCTCGAACCCAGGACAGAGATGCTTTTCACTGTGCCAACGTCCATTTTCTCGAATGCGACAACCCATGATTACGCATGCTTTGTTGATAAGATGTCTCTAAAGCCATAGCTCTGTTTCAGTTTAGATCATCCAACTTTCGTTTCAGCAATTTTTTCGAGCTCGTGAGGTTCGACTTCATATTTGATGGTGACATGACTGTCTGGCTTCTAGAGGTAACGTCAATCATTTGCATTTACCGTTTTTTGACTGCGGTTAATGCCACCATGCTCTTTTGTCTGTTGCAATGCACATTTAGAGTGCCATGAGCTTTCTACTTATTCGAACCTATTTTTGCCCCGGGTGCATTTTTGTAAGCGCCCCTCCCCTCCAGTTCAAACGGGACACGATTGATTATACACTAATCATCCATGCTCTACGCCATGATGAACATGTCCAAAGGCCACCAATTTTCCTGCCATTTACCTTCATTAGAGGCATCTGCTGTCAAGAGGGCCTCTTTTTATCATCGAACGAAGCATAATTTAACATATCTAACCCGGACATTTATCTGTAGTACATTTCTTTTTAACTACTTTCTTAGTACTTCATTTACTCATTTATGCATTTGAATTGCTCCATTACACTTCGTACTCTGTACCTACTTGTTTTGAGTTAAATGTATATAATGTATAAGGAAGCATTCACTCCACGTTTTCCGTTTTACGCAAGTCCCATTAACATGGGACACCTTAAGTTCTTCATGCAGCTGATTTTGTAGTTTTAACTCCAGGTAAATATGTCACCAAATCTGTCTTCTGGTGCGCATTCTGAAAATGCAGTCATGTATGAGCAGGTATGTTGAAATCCTTCACAGCTACAGTTGCCTGTTGTTGCTTTGAACGCTCAAGAAATGCTTCGCAGTATCACGATCTTGAAAACGTTGTACTTTGAATAGTTTCGTTGGATGGATCCGTTTCACTTCGAGTGCAGTAAAATGATGTTTTCGATCTTGATTTTCTTTTAGTAAGTTATGTTGAGGAAAAGCCATGGTGGCCTATACAAAGCCCCAGCAATGGAAGAAAGAAGAAAGCGAAAGGCTAAGAGGAGAGAGAGATCAGATCAGATCAAGTTTATTGATCATAGGTTTGAAAGATGGCGAATTGTAGGATTGAGTGAGTTATGTTGGGGAAAGGCCATGGTGGCCTATACAAAGCCCCAACAAAGGAAGAAAGCAAAAGTGAAAGGCTAAGAGGAGAGAGAGATTAGATCAAGTTTATTGATCTTAGATTTGAATGATGGCAAGTTGTAGGATTCAGGAAAGCAAGAAGAAGGCAAGACATTCCATAAATTGCTTCTTGGGATGCATGATCATTTTTAAGATAGAGTTGGATTGATTAAGTTTGACTTTATGCTGCATGTGTTCTTCACAGGTTCTTTTTCATGCATTCCAAGTGACTGGTATTGCAACTCTCCCCTTCAGATTGAGCAGGTATTAATTAATCATCGCGAGGATATTTTTATATCAGCAAGTTCTCTGCTATTCTAATTATCTACCCATTGATTCTGTAGGCTTTATTGATTTATTATCTGATTGATCGATTAATTAGCTGATCGTTCTTTCGATTGTTTCTTTGATTTTTCTTGTTTGATTGGCGTCGATTTTCTTTTTCCTCTTTCCTTGTCTGCTCCTATCTCTTATGTATCCCTGCAGTTCGCTAACATCTTCGGTCAACAAGATGAGTGAATAGTTGTTACCTTATTTTTATGCACAGTGACGAAAACGAAGCATTGATGGTGCAGGATCGAGATATTATGGTCAACAGCAATCGATGCCGAACTGCTGCCTGCTTTGCGTCTTGCCAACCTGAGGTATGTCATAGCACTTCTTGTCTCTGCGTGGCAGCACCTACGTGTAGCATATGGCCTTCCTTCAATTTCCGTCACTTCAACTCAGGACACTCGACTAGGATTCTTGCTTAAACGAATGATCGGATATTGCAAAGCTGTAATGCAATTTGCAAAGTTGCTTTTGTCGTATCATCTAAACATCAAAGTAAATTTGACGCAGCTTGAAATATCTTTCAAGCTCATTCACGACATAGCCACTGCTGTCATGACAGTGGGTTCTATGATGTTGTCGCTCGCGATTTAAGGGGATCACATTATCCAAATTCAGAAATCCTTACATGTAGACCTGGCCTCCGTCTTTTGATTGTTGCATAAGCTTCCACCTCCTCTCTTAGAGTGACCATGTACTTCATTCCATTCGCTCTAAATCAAAAGAAGCTACATTAAATCATGGCACGATTAAGTGGTATTTCAGGGAATGTCTTTCGAGATTTTTCGTGTAATGGATCCAATTTTAATGGACGGGGCTTGATAGAGGAAGCCGCAAACATCAATGCAGGCAAACCGAGTTTTAATGAATATCCAAAACGATGATAAATCCAATGAGGATTCGTCTGTTAGATGTTGATTTGATGGATTTCACCGCTGTCTCCCATTCTCAATCCTCTTTTTGATTTGGTGGTCGCTTCATAGTGATTTCGGTGTTCCTCGCAATTTCGGTGTTCTTCGCAATTTCGGTGCTCGGGTACTTCGCAATTTCGCTTCATAATGATTTCGGTTTTCTTCGCAATTTCGGTGTTCTTCGCAATTTCGGTGCTCGGTTACTTTACAATTTCGCTTCATAATGATTTCGGTTTTCTTCGCAATTTCGGTGTTCTTCGCAATTTCGGTGTTCTTCGCAATTTCGGTGCTCGGGTACTTCCACAATTTCGCTTCATAGTGATTTCGGTTTTCTTCGCAATTTCGGTTGCACTGCCAACATTCATGCGATTGCAAAGCGAATTGTCTGCGAAGTAAAGCAGGATTGTGAAATTGCTAATTCATGTGATATCAAGGTTGCAAGTCGAGTTATCGAGATTGCTTGGTCGTGGTTATTTCTCGTTACTATCGAGTCAGTTTTGTACACTCACGGTTTTCATCGTGAAGTCATGCAAAGTGATCTTCTCACATTTGTCACATACACGTTTCAGTAGTGTTTCATTAATCCAATCGAACCACACGGCGTAACCATGCATGTACCATTCTACATGGGTTGATTTGCACATGTAATTTCAACCGATTTTGTCACAGGACTGTCTTTGAATTCACCAGCTCAATAATGTACCACAGAGAACATATTTTAACAGCAACTATTACTTGGTCGGCTAAGAATCGCTCATTGAGCACTGCTTTGCCGGAAGCATCTTCTGTTCTATGATTTGTTAAGAGTGGAATGAAGTTGGAATGGCGTGACAGCTGCATAATTGTGCCCGATTATTGGAAAGTTTCAGGATAATATCACGTTACTATAACCATTGGAACTCACGAAGATCTCAAATTCCACATGAAAGAGATTATATCGAAGCCAAGCACGGCTTTGGTGGAGTATTTGCGATTCGTTTGCTACTTTGTTTCGTTCAATTTTACTTTAGAAGCTTAACCTTTGGGGCTCTGTAATGTAACAAGAGAACAGGCTAGATGACAGAGCCATATCACCTTTTCTAGATGAAGTGATAGGCCTGTAAATTTCGTAGACAGATATTCCATTCATTTTCGCGATCGATATTTCGCGTGGTCTGCTCTGGAATTATGTGAATGTTATTGGAATGATTTTCATTGTCTGTTACCCAGCTTATCATTAGGCAAAGAAGATTTCAGCAAAGATGGCATGAATTTCATTCTTTAATGCTCGTGTTTCTTGCTTTGCCTTTCTTCCCTCGGCTGAGATTACCCAGAGCTCGGCAGGACTTTAAGCTTTCGAGAAAAGGAAGGCGTTTTGTGGTTGTAATCTGGTTAGTGCCTTGGGCATTGGACTGTTGAATGCTCTTCTCATTTTTATATAAGATTGCTAACCAAAACAACCCTCACCAAACAACAATTTCACTATCGAGCCATTTCTGTACCGTATCACTGCATGGTCTCGTCCTCATACTTGAACTCGGTCTCCTCTTCGGATGAGGTGTCGGGAAGCTTAGGACGAAGATCGGCTTACGTTGTCATGAATCAATGTAAAGATTTCCTAATGTCAGCTTTGAATGATTTCTGTGTCCAAGTAATTGTTTAATACGGCTTAACCGAGAGAATCCTTCCACGCCATGCTGTGCTATGCTATTCCATGGTACGTTATGTAATGCTGTGGTATGGTGCACTATTCTCTGTCATGCACAGTCTTCTCACGGTAGCTTTGCGATGTTATGTAATGTAATATCTTCGTGTTATGCTTTGCAATCGTATATTGTGTTTGTTAATTCTTGTAAACTCGTTCTATATTTGCTATCTTATACTATGCTATGATATATATTCTGATTTCATGTTATATGGCCGATGTGAAATATGGTACGATATGATGTGATTTGATTATATAGCTTGATATTCTATGTTGCACCATTCTATGCTATTCTATGCTATCCTTTTCTTCGTAATGGTATGGTATTTCATTTCAAACTATCTCATGCTGTGCTATGTTGTTGTATGTTGACCTTTGCTGTGTTTTGATGTATAGTATATAGATATTCAATGCAAAGTCGTATGATTCATGGAAGTGGAAGTAATTATCTAGCAAGTCTTTCGTATTTTCTTTTATTATATGTATTGGATGAGACCTCGCCAAACTCTACCAACACTGAAAGGATCCATGCTGTATTAAATTTATCTTCCTCTTGTATGCTTAACATATATTGTCTAATCCAGGGTCCTAAATCAATTACCGCTTGCAACGCAAATCTGCTTAATTATTCAGCAAAGAAGTCAGGGATGCTCAGTCCTACTGATTTCATATGAACACCATCCTCGTGTGTTTAAGTATCCTAATTGTGGAAATAAATAAATACTATACCGCTTCGTCGTCTCTTCAGTCTGCTGCGGTCTGTCACCATGTTTACGTGTCCGATTTGGATCTGAGTATGAAATCTTTCTTTACTCAAATAGAAATATTTATGAAGACGTGACAATGCAAAGCGAATTAAACTGGCGGCGCGATTTTGGTTTTGAAAAGTTCCTTTTTCGAGTTTTTGAATTATTTTCAACCGCAGTGGTTTGAACCTGGTACCACCAAAGGACCTTTCATTATAATGGATCTTATTCTTGCTGGGTTAAATATAGAAACAGAGACTTTGTAAAAAAATCTAAAAAAGAGATTGAGATCTCTGCTTTAATTCTTAATAAGATTTGCGCACATACCAGATGTGCGAAGTCTCCTTATTCAAAAGGGAAGTTTCTCGTAACATGAGTGCGATAGAGTAAAGGGGTTCGTCGGTCTTGATTTACTGATATATCATATCAAGGGTGAAATTCGCACTGAGAAGCTTTTTTACTGAGGGAAGGAAACTGTTGCATTTGAATTTGTGACCTTGCGATGACAAAACAACTGGTAGCTTCTAACTATGAAAATACCACAAGACGAAATTTGAATAGGGCAGTGTCAAGACTATTTCTTCTGTGCATGAGCTTATGTTTAAGTCGTAATTGCTTAAAGGGCTTAGGGAATTTTTACGAGGAATCCACAAGGATTTTGATGTGGCTTGATTTGAGTGAATTCAGCCAAAATGCAGTGAACGACATGTGCTTCTTCAATGCCCTGCTTTTTCGAATATCACAAATGAGCATTTACTGCAATATTTGATTAAATTGTCCTGATAATCACAAGTTTAAAAAGCTCATGACAAGCCAAAAGCTCAACACTCTATGCGGACATTGCAAAATTTATATAAAATCTTTATATTTAGAATGTGATTTATGTATATTCATATGAATATGTTATATATATTTACTGTATATGGGAATTCATATATATACAAATATTTATGTATATCTTTATATATATACAAATATGTATGTATATATATATATATACATACATATAGATATATATTGATATTTTTTTCATAGACATATAATTTATATTTATGTTTATCTATATATATATGAATTGTATTTATATATAGAAAACAATATATATGTATAATTGTATGTATATATGTTTGAACACATCTATATCTATATGACTGTATATGTATTAATGTTTGCTAATCGTTTTGTTGTATCTTCTGTTCTGTAAATATAGTTCTTTTAACTCTTATTTTTTACTGCGTTAGATAAAGGGGTTTCTTAATTCTTATTAAGGATTTCTGTATTACATATCTCAACGGAACGTGTGTTGTAAAAGCATCGTATGATTGCGATTATGTCACAACGGGAATAGTCACGGCTGAAACCTGTCACAGTTTGAATTTTCGCGATTCACGTTTTCACGTTGAAAATGATCGCAGTGGAAAAATGTTACAACGACACTTATTCCAGTCAAATAATGCTAAAAGGACAATTTCACAGTAGAAAAATTCTCGCAATGAACAGTTAAGGAAGTTGAAAATTTTCTCCGTTAGAATTGCTATAGCTGAAAAATTTCACAGTTGAATCTTGTCGCGATGAATTCGTCTTGTCCTCGGTTGGAACTTCGTCGTTCGTCACATCGTTGCTCTAACCGGTGGAGAATCCTGCAAACAGAGCAGCAACTGCAGAAATTGTTTAGCCACATTCTGATCTACTTTCGCAAGTTTGCAAGTCTTTTTGTCGAGGAAGGTTGAAGGTAAAACTGGTTTAATCACAGCAAGACCTTCTGTTTTCAGTAACAATCAAGGTCAGTAAGTCGTATTTCGTTTGACGCCATCTATAGGTGGTCTTTAAACTGAAACCTTCTCTAGTAGATTTTTACGACTTTTATAATGGCCTTTGAAATACTGCGTCTTTTTGCATTTTCAAAAGGGTTATGTTGTGGGCGCCAATCCTCCACAAAAGAGATCAACTCACTTGGACCAATATAAGGTCACAACAGATATATTGGACACCAAGTCTCATGACCTGAGAGTTGATATGCACTGCACAGGTTTCACGTTGTAATCCGCTCCTTTAAACAGATACATTGTAATTGCTTTCTTCTTCGTCTTCTTCACAGAGCCTTTCCTTCAAGTGATGATATTCGGTGGTAAATGAAGGGGGTAAAATGAAGGTGGTAAAAAATAAAGGTGGTAAATGAAGGGGGTAAATTGTGATTGCTAAAATCCGGTGTGCTTTTCAATTCTGCAGTTGCACTGCGTAATCGTTCATCCTATAAACTATAGTTAAGTCGATGAATTTTAATGTGCCTCGATTTCGAGCAAGCCTCTCAATGGGTAGATGCTGTGTTTGGCTCTATCTAGTCACAGTTTGAAGGTTTAGAGAAATAATTTTCCTCACTTTCTCGATACACGGAACAATCACCTCCGTCTCTATTTCAGTAGGAATGTGAACTTTTTTGTGCTGAAATTTTGAACGATATTTCCTTTTGGTGGGAAAGAATGAGAAAGAGTTGCCAAAGATTATAAAGCAAAAACGGACGAAAAGAAAATAGTTTGGATTCCTTCGCGAAATCGTCTTCGAATTGCACAAAAAAGCAGCTGATCTTGGAGCACTTTATTTACGAAACAACGTGTTTATTTTGATCAGTATATCTTTTAAGGATCATGGAGTCCTTTTGGTTTCATTTTAGTTATGACTGGTATAATTTCCTATCAGAACTTCAAATCGCTTTGAGATAATCTCCTTTCATTGAGTACAATCAAGGGAAAGATACTCTTTTGATGTCACATTTCAATGACAGATGACGCAGAGAGGTTAAGAATTCAAAACATCGTTGGGAACATTATGGAGTTTAATACAACACTGCAGTTCTGCTTTGTAGCTACGGAATGTTGTGTTGCTGTGCTGTCGATTTGCTGGAAAAGATTATTTCATCGTACGTTTGAAGCATCGGTTGACCATGGACCTGCTTTCTAGATCCTCCTTCGCAGTTGCTTCACCTCAGAGGTTGGTCAGTTTGTCTTCCTCGGTCTTTTTGCGGTTTAATGAGTGGTTCGCTGAGTGAATCGCATATCTAGACTCAACACGTAGATTTTATACTACGCACTCTCTTTGCTTCCTCGACCTGTCAACGTCCTGTCTTATGGTTAGACTCCTGAGACTTAGGAGCGAATGATTCGGAGCACCATCACATAGAAGGAGGCTTACCCCTTCACTTGAGACTGGATGATATTTCTGAAAGTTTGGTCGTTGGAATTTGGAAATCTTATCCAATTATCCCTGGCGTAGGATTGAATGCAAAGCTTTCTCTTGATGTTCAGCTCAAATGTAATTTGTTCTCTCCGCTTCATTTTTTGCATCACTTTTGTCCATACCATCATCAGAATAAACGAATCGGGATATTTCTAGTGCTTCGAGTAGGGCTACCTGACCCCCAAATATTTCAAGTTCGTTAATACCAGCCTTCACGGAAGACATTCGTTTTGGCACGATTTCCCACCCCGGTGTCCACTTGACTTTTGGAATTAATGAATTGATTCCGACAACAGTTGGCGCGGCAGATGAATTACTGCTGATAAATCGGTTACAGCCTTGCTTAATCATTCCATGGAGGGATAGTTCTGCGTGATCACATGGATCAATTCCCTGACGCGGTAGCTAGAACTGTGGGTTATAGTTAATCTTATCTCCAGTCAGGCAGACACCTCTTTGTAAGCTATCGAGCTGCTAAAAAGAATGGCACGCTATTATAACGGACGATACTTGGATGGGATATACACATGCTTGACTCCGTGCGCATAAAAG